>JBAGKO010000011.1:3120034-3130101 GCA_037177275.1 Acacia concinna
GGCACTCACCGTGTATAGGGAGCATGCACATGACTCTAGCTCTAACATATTGCCAAGGCACATAAACAGCGAGTCATTCATTTCAAACATAACTGCTGCTCAACCACAACACAGTAAAACAAGCAAAGACATAAAGCAGACAAGCGAAGCATTAAAAAGGTTAGAGTTAGAAGTTCACGCTACCGCTTATTCCAACGTTGCAGGTGCTTTTCCTCTGCTCCTTTGGATAATGACAGACTTCTCTGCAATGCCTCAACATAACACAATCATTAGCATGCTTACATGCTACTGGAATTAGTTTAGAACATCTACCCTCATAAACTTAGGTTCTAAACTACCCTTATCCTTTCACTAATTTCAGAGGCTAACCCTATACAGTTTTCACCCCTGAATCCATCTGTGACCTCTGTTTGATCAAAATCAAACTCCTCCTACCCTCTCCCCTCCTTGGCCAAAACATCCCCTTAACTTGGGGTGCCCAGTGATTTCATCGATTCAGTGTTCCACACGCGTTCTTTCTACCTTTCCTTAGGTAAAACTCTTCTCTGAACGCATTGGAACCATCAAACTAATGAAAATCAAACCACATCACTCTCTACAAGGTCTGGCTGAAATCCCCTCCTTTCACACTAAGGAAAAATCTCAATTCTATTCAAGCCTACACACTATTGCCTGAATAAATATCATACAACCTTAATCTCTCTCTCCCCTTGCTTAACCGAACCCATGGACAGCATTTCACCCTAAGAAATGCCTCTAAAACCATGGAAAAGAGGAGAAGAATGAAAGAGAATTCAGGCTAGTACATACCTTAATCGCTGGCTCAGATAGCGTGGCTTGAATCTCCTTGGAAAACGGTGCACGGGGGTCGAGTTTCCAGTTGGCCAGAACCTCCCCAGGAACTCCTCTTATGCACCTAAAATGAAGGGGGAGAGCTTCCTTATATAGACCTCTTGTAAGGGCATTTTTGTAATATTGAAAAATTGCCCTAAAAGTTAAATTTTTACACTCTCCCTTCTCCATGCGCCAACTCAACATTTTCTAGACATATCTTGGCTTCTCCACTAAGGCAGATTAAGCGCATGGCTTGGGGGTCTTGTGGGCCCACCCAAATCAGTATCTTGTCCCAACTTATCTTGTATTGTCCTATTTAATCCATAAATTTTAGAAAATTTATTTTACACTGAAAATTTCTGAAAAATTACCCAAAAATATGAAAATATCCCATAAGGATACCATAAAAATTTCAGAATTTTTTGAGGTCTAGAACACTGAAAAATAATTTTTCTGCAAAGAAGTCCCTTATACCGGCGAGAAAGATATTTCAGAATTTTCTAAAATTTCTCTGGACTTCTTCTCAACCTCCAACCACCTTCATTCATCTTCTCTTATGCTTTACTAATTTTTTCAAATCCCAGTCCTGAACGTGAGGCCTTTATATATCTGCTGTAATTAATTTCTGGCCAAAACCCGATCCGGCCAAAAATTAATAAAATACTCATAAAATCACTAAAAATTCATATGGCCTCTAAAAATTATTTTGACTGTCCCATAATATTCTGGATGCTTTAAAATAATTTATGGGATTTTATGGGAATTTTCAGGGCTTCCGGACTTGTCCAAAATTCAGCCTCTAACTTTGCTGAATTTTTGCTCTTTGCATATAGGTCCTTCCCCGGATCTCACTTCAAAATTCAGTAGATCTTTATCTCCTCTACAAACTATGGCCTTTTACTCATCCCAAATACCTCATCTAGACCCTAAAGAATATCCAGGTATGACCCTTAGCCTACCTAAAACCCTCTAACTAGGCCTTAAAAAATTTTGGGATATTACAAGCTACGTCTCTCAATTAGTCGTTAGGTTAGTGCCTTTCATCCATTTTTACTATTCATTGTGAAAAAGATTTCTTTTGGTGTGAATATGGTTGGATTAGACTATTTGTGGTTGATATTATTGTTAGCTTGAGCGTAGCAGAGGGTTTTGATGATTGATTTGTTGGAAGGAAAGAGAAATCACGCTCTGTTCTCGCTGCTTTAAAACAGGGGTCAGAATATGTCGATAATATGTGCTTAGTAGTTGTTGCTAGTGCCTATAAAGTTGTCAATAACAACTCTATTGATTAATTTTTGCTGTCTTTGTAATATATCACGCTCTATTCTTACTACCTTGAAACAAGAGTCAATATATATTGTTAATACGTGCTTAGTAGTTGTTATTGCTACTTCCAAAGTTGTCAATGACAACTCTATTGATCAAATTTTTCTGTCTTCATAATATATCAATTTTTTTGGCAATATAGGACATATATTATGTGCAAAATTATTAATTTTGTATTCTCTTTATAGTTTTTGTTGTTGCTCCATTGAGTGTTAGGAAGAGTTTGGATCTCTGATTTGTGTCGAGTGGGTTTGTACTTTGTTTTCACTTGTGTACACATGGGTGAATGGAAAACATGAAGCTTTATGTATGTATAACTATGTTATATGATGTGAAAATGAGTCATTAATAGTATGCTTTGTAGTTGTTAGTTGTGCTAAAAAAGTTACAAATAACAATTGTTTTTTTACTATCACATAAAAAATTATGAGTATGTTTGAAAAGCATATATTATGTTTGGTATACATAGGGGGACAATTTTCACACAGAGCTTAAGGAGATTTGCATTATGTAGAGGGTAACATTAGAACAAAAATATTAAAGGAAGACACTACATATGAGGAGCTGAGAACAATCATATCATCAATGGTTGGAAAAAAAGTGGTGAATTTTCATGAAATTCACACTAACATTAGATGATGCAAAAACACATGTTGGCCTTGTAGATGATAAAAGAGTAAAGCATTTTATTAAATTCAATAGAAAAAGTGGTCATTTGTATCTAGAAAAAAACATAGACGACAACATACAGCCAAAAAGGAATGTTGTAATAGAGGAACAATATGTGTATGTTATATTTACATTTTATTCTAACCTTGTCTTTAGTTGCTTTGTAACTTGTAATTAAATGCTATAAACTTGTTAACTCTGCTCTCAATTATCATATCCTATAAGATGGATAACTTGGTTGAAAGTCAGTATGGATTACTATATCTACACTACTATTGTTTAACGATGATCAACTATCACGAATTCCATAGATGAATTTGACAAAATGGAGGGAGTTGATTATTGGAGAAGGACAAATTTTTCCTAATGCGGTTGATTTTCGATAAACTATTTACAGGTATGACATAGCCCATAAGTTTCAAAACTAATAGATTTACCATTGTGGAAGATGCTATGAGGCTGGACACATCTCCAAGATATGCAAGAACCCAAATCCACTATAATACTTAGTTGATGCAATTTCCTATGTCATGGATGAACTCAAACCCTACTTTTTTTTTTTGGAAAAGAATAGGACTTATCCTTGTAGGCTCAAAACGTGTCATCATTTGCTCAAAAATTGTTATTAACTTGCCTATAACTTATCAAACTTTTAATGGTTTTCTTGATTTACATTTGGTTATGATATGCTGTTATCATCATTATGACTTGTCTCCATTTAACAATTGATGCTCCATTCTTGTCGTGGATGAAGTTTCCCATGACTCTCTGTTTTTAAAAAGAAACATAATAGGACTCGTCCTTGTAGGCTCAAAAGTGTAATCATTTGCTCAAAAGTTGTTATCAACTTGCCTAGAACATGTCAAACTATGCTATGTAATTTTGATAGTTTTCATGATATACATTTGGTTATGATATGCTATTATAAACTTTAAGACTTGTCGCCACTTGACAATTGATGCTTCATTCTTGTTGCAAATGAAGTTTCCCATGTCTATTTGTTTTTAAAAAAGAAATAGAATAGAACTTGTCCTCGTAGGCTCAAAATGTGTCATTATTTGCTCAAAAGTTTTTATTAACTTGCCCATAACTTATCAAACTATGCTATGTAATTTTAATGGTTTTCATGATCTACATTTGGTTTCCCATATCTCTTTTTTTTTTTTAAAAAAAAGAAACAGAACAGGACTTGTCCTTATATACTCAGAACGTGTCATCATGTGCTCAAAAGTTGTTATTAATGTGCCAGGACTTGTCAAATTAACTTTTATATCCATCACATAAAAAATATTTAGAGCATTCCTTGACATTTTAGCACCATAAGGCCTTATTTGGTACGCTGTTTAAATTTTGATGGATTGAGAAAGGGACTGGGATAGGGATTGGAATTGGACAATTAAATTATGTTGGGTAGCAAGTAATATTTAGTAGAAATATTATCATTAATTTTATTTTATAATATAACATAACTTATGAAAGTACAATGACATCTTTATTTAACCCCAAACTTCATAACCCCATATTCTTTACAACCAGTCGTTCTACCATTTGAGGGTTTGATATTATTTTTAGATTTTATTTTTTCTCTAACTTACAATATGATGAATTAATTGTATGAAAAATACAGGAAATCCTATATTTGCATTGGAGAACAAAGAATATTTTATATGTGGTATGGATATCTAATCATATCAATTTAAATATAATCATAATATCTTATATTTATATTTCTAAGATAGATGCGATTTAAGTAAATATTAAATTATAAACGATATTTAATAAGTAAGGTTGATATTTCATATACATAAAAATTTAATATTCTTCAAGAATATTAAAAACATTAATAAAAAAGTAGATTTTTTAATTCATAGATAACCGAATACATGGATGAGGTTCTCAAAGATTATTCACCAAATTAAAAAGAATAACTAATAGAAAAATTTGACAAAAATAAAGATTGCAAACTGTACCCTACATGGTGAATAATTTTATGTCAATATAGAAGAAAAAATATTAGAAAGAATATGAGAGATAAGGGGTGCGTGTTGTCGGTGATGATCGAAGATTGGAGAGGAAAGAGAATATGACTGATTAAAGACGGAGAAGGAGATAAGAGATGGGGTTGAAGATGAGTATGGAGAAGTGAGAGAGGTCGAGCGGTAATGCGAAGAATGAGATGTACTTGGGGCCTTTAGTCTAAATATTATTATAAATAGGGACAATTTTGTCCCAATATTTTTTAATCCCTGTATTGCTTCACCAATACCAGGGGTGGGGTGGTTTTGCATCAATCCCACGTTCGTGGGATTCTCAATCCTTAGGGATTCCTTGTTCCTCATATCAAACAATATAATTTGTTCAATCCCTATTCCTAGCCCCTAATGCTTTGTACCATACAGAGCCAAAAAGCAAAAAAAAAAAAACATTCAGTTACAAAGCATTGCTTAAAGGTCAATTTCTTATTCTTGAATGGATGCTTGTCCGTTACAAATAAAAGTACCTTGTCATAATGTATATTAGCCGAATGTGTAACAAGCCACAAAAGACACTCAACTTTGATATCATGAAGTTGATTGCATGAGTACTTGGCAATTGTATAACCTTTCTTATTATGCACCTCGCTATTCCATGCCTATAACCATGTAAGCACATAAACCCCGCAAGAATCTCTATAAACAAAACAACAAACATGAGTATCAAGTTGATAATTTAGACAATAAAAAAAATTAAACACTTACCATTAAACCATTAAAATGTTATAAACATGTCCTATATGCCAAAAAAACTTATATATCATGAAGACAACGGAAATTGATAATAGAGTTGTTATTAATAACTTTATGAGCAACAGTAACAACCATTGAGCACAGTAGTAAGACATATACTGACCCCTATTTTAAAGCAGCAAAAACATAGCATAATTTCCCTTTCCCTCTAATAGATTAATCATCAAAACACTCTCCCACACTCAAGGTAAAAAAAAAATAGTTGTTATTTATAATTTTTTTAACACAATTAATAATTACAAAGCACACTGATCAAATAATATCTGTACAAGATTTTTCTTACCATGTTTAGATAATTAATCACAAATTTTGCACTTAATTGCATTTAGTGTGAGTGATTGTGATTAATTGTGGTTGCAATTAATTAAGTTTAAAAATATTACAAATATCTTATGTTTTATGATTTACTTTAATTGGTTTATTTTTGAAAATTAAGATATTACGTATTTGTTACCTTTATTTTCAGATTAGGAAACTAGGTCAGAGAAAATATCAAAGAGCTGAATTGATTCTTGAAGAAAAAGAAAAAAAAATTATAAAAGCACAATGTCGCAAACAGAAGGGGAGGCAAACGAGGAGAGAGGAGAAGGAGACAACCACCACCACCATTGAAATCGCCGTTTCATCATTACTATCGCACGTTTCATCATTACTATCGCACCTCTGTCAACTTCTTCTCTCGTCCTCTCTCCTTCTATAGTCTTGTCCTTTCATTCCAGACGATCTTTTCACCTATAATGACTGCGTTTTGTCGTTCTTTGGTGACAGCAAATAGCTTCATGCTTTGCTAACTTTCCATCTTTTGAGGATTGGTGATCTGGCTTGAGTTCTAGAGCTTCAATGGAGAGTTTTTCTCAATCTTAGTTTTTTTATGAATTTCCTATTGCTATTGTAATTCCTAGATAAGACCAAAGATAGTTTTAGTAGGATTTTGTTGTGAGTTGTTTGGACTCCATAATATTGAACTAAGATTGTTTATTTTGTGATTGGATTTAGATTATTGCAATTAGATTATTTTTAATTAATTATTTCCCATTAATTCATTAAGACTATACTTGCTATATGATTATTAGTTTGTGTAGTTAATTTGGGTTAATTTGAGTGTTGCGATTGTGCACTCATATTAGATGAAGCAATTGCATTCGTTTAATCTATTTCACACATCAAGTGGTTCTTTAATAATATTCTTAAGCAATAGCTATGAATGTGATTATAGGAGTAGCTATTGATTAAGAGTGTTAGACTCGATGTGATTACTTGGGGTTTTTAATTAAGACTTAATGAATTTTAACTCTCATGTTATTAGTGAACTACGAAAGTCAATAAACCAATTTCTCAAGAGATTCATTTAATTCACATTCCATTATTATTTGAAAAATACAAAAAATAGTAGCTTTAGGATTTTAATTAAATTGCATTATTCTTTTAATTATTATTGTGAAAAACCCCAAAGCCAATTTTCTCTTATTTTCATTGTATTTGCATGACATTTAAATTACTTAAGAATCAATAAGAGGCTCATCGAGAAGAGAGAATGATCATAGATTTGCCTATACGTAATCTTTAGTCAATTTTTGATTGTAGATCCCAAGGCTAAAGAAAAAAGTTCTCATCACATACTATTAACAACACATTTTGAAATCATATAACAAAATTATACATACATAAAATTTTATATTTTCCATTCACCCTTTTTGTACAAAAGTGTAAACAAAGCACAATTTCACTTGAAACAAATTAGAGATCCAAACCCTCCCTAACATTCAATGAAGCAATAACAAAAATTAGAAAGAGAACATAAAATTAATAATCTTGACATAAATATGTCCTATATGCCCAAAACACTATTATATTATGAAGATAGTAAAAATTGATCAACAATTACTAACAACTTTATGAGCATTAGTAACAAATACTAAGTATGATATTGACGATATATATTGAATCTTATTTTAAGGTAGCAAAAACATTGCGTGGTTTCCCTTCCCCTCCCACAGATCAATCATCAAAACCCTCTGCCACGCTCAAGGTAACGATAATATGAATCGCAAAGAGTCTAACCCAATCAAATTCATACCAAAATAAATCCTTTTCACAATGAACAATAAAAATGGATGAAATGCACTAACGTAACGATCAATTGAGAGAGGTAACTTCTCTTGATTAATAGAGATAATGGATGATAAACATAAACCTAAAATTGAACACAAAAAAGACAAAAACTGTCATAAATGAGAAACGTTTCTCACATTCGACAGATGCATTATATATATCTTACGAGCTTAACTTTTGTTTTAATTTTAATTGAATTTGGGGCAAATAAATCATTTTGCATTTTCAATTAATAGCACTAACGTCCCTTGGAGCCCATTGTAATTAAATAATTTTGTGGGACCTAGTCACAGTTAATTATGGTAATTAGGATTTAGTTGTAATTTCCCTTATTATTAAGAACTAGCATGAAATGCATAAGGAGACTTCAATGAATAGTATAAATTTTAAAACTAATCCTATCGGTACCTTCAATAACTTTTGAAGCATTCAGGTAAAAAAAATTTTAAACATGGTAAATTGAATTTAAAATGTATTTCTCTTAAAAAAAAAATAAAAAAAAAATAAAAGTATGTTTGAATTAAAAAAAAGTGGAGAAGGGAGAAAAATATACATTAGATTTAAAAATTTCCATAAATAATATTTATTACGTTTATAAACTTTATCTCCTAATTTTATTTTCTCCCGAGTTTTTTTCCCAAATTTTGACTCCTTTTAAATTTTCTCTCAATTTAAATATGGTAATAGCAGAATCATCGGCGCGGAGTCGTGATTTGGACGTCGTTACAGTAAACAGTGTTTTGACGAGTAAGAGGAAGTCTCGAGTGTACCCTAAAATTGATGCAGCTGTACTGGAATTACACCGTAGCAATCAAACCATCTTCATTTCCTTTTCCACTCCTTCACACACAATTACCTGCTCTCCCTGCCCTTCGTCCGAGGTTTTAGCTTGGGGACAAATAACGGGGTCTTCGACCTTGGCACTGCAATATCTCTAGCTGCTGCTCCTGCGCTCCGAGACAGCACAAAATGGCAGAGGAAGCACTGGAAACCGAAACTCCTAAAAAGGATACTAAGGCGGATGCTCGCGATATTGAATCGCAGATTCAGACTGCTATGCGCTCTCGCGTTGCTCACTTCAAGGAACAAGCCGAGTATTTAAACTTCCCCTTCTCGCTGCTTTCCTGCTTAATTGGCTTCCAGTTTGAATCATTTATTCGCAGACTACATGTTTTATCTTCTCTTGGGAAATTTCTCTATACTGCGAAATCATATTGTCGTCAGCATTTTCCCGTCTTCCAAATAATTTTGTCCTTTCGACGGGAGTCTGTGATTTGGTTCACGCATATAGATATGCAGCCGTCATGAAACACCCCATCCCCATACACTTTCCATTAGCAGAAAAGTTTAAAGTTACTCTGCTATGTGTAGTTATAGATTCTATGTCGGCATGAATATTAGCACCAACCAACGTAGCGAACCCGAGAAAACACTGGGTGCTGGCAACATTCTTTGATTGATGGATTTCTATGGGACAATGATTATTTATTGCAATTACCATAATTTCTCTGCCTAAGTTACTATTGATGAATTCTGTATCTGACCATGTATTGAGTTATCTAAAATATGAATTCTTGCAATTTGGTCTTTAATGCAGTTCTTTGACATTTGAGGGGGTTCGTAGATTGCTTGAGAAAGATTTGGGGTTGGAGCCATATGCATTAGACGTGCATAAGAGATTTGTCAAGCAATGCTTGTTGAAGGTATTTTTTTCGGATTTAAAACCTTTTATCCTCCCTAGTGAAACATTGAGTAACAAGGCTGCTCATCACCTTTGACTTTGTGCAAATTGAAATGTCGACAGCTCCTGTAATGCTGTCTGTTGAGCTAGGAAATAAGGAGAGCTATGGGGAATTAATTGATATCCAAGAGCTTAACAAATTGGAAATTCCACAAGTTGAAAAAAACCCTGCTGCGATTTAGTTTTATTGGCTGAATTTCTGTTTTTAGCATTTTGTAAAATGAAGGGCAATACTTACCCAGCACTATTTTATGAGACCAAACTAAGCTATGTTGCTTTATGAGGTCATTGTCTCCTCTGTTTAATGCTTGATTCTTGCAATACTTGCACTCTGCTAAGTGCCCTTATTCCTGAAGCAATAACCTATTTAGAATCAGTTACTTCATTTCTTTGGAGGCTCCTTGCCCAGCAAAAATACAATAGCTTTTGAGAGATTCCTTCCCTAAATCTTAAGGTTTAAGGGCACTCGTACTGCCTGTTGCTGTTTTAGCGCTTGGCTATTGCATTAAACTTATTGCCTTGCTGTTCTTTTCACATATTTGATAATGACCTTGACCTTGTCAAAGAGGACATGCACTGTCAATTTAAACTCTCAAACA
>JBAGKO010000011.1:3130201-3140690 GCA_037177275.1 Acacia concinna
GACAAAGTAGCCGTAACCATGGGGTAAGGAATTCTTGATTGTACTGTACTAATATTGTCTTCCTAGCAATGCGAGAATGTTTTATGATTCAAAATTGCTATTTTCTTCATTATATTCCAATAAGAACATAGAAATGCAACTTTAGCCTTTAAGATGGTCATTCTTCTCTTCTTTTGATTATGTTTGCTTTCCACTTGGGGGGAATCGAGCTGGTTGCAAACTGGAAATTTGGTAATTCATTAACCCGTCTGGATTTTATGAACAAGTTGCAGCTTGTTTGCGAGTGATAAAATTGTTGGCTTGAACTTTGCTTCATTGAAGTAAAATTTGGTTCTAACTTAGAAGATAATACTTCACTTTCGCCCTCATTTTAGACAGTTGGTTTGCATATTTTAGGGAGAGTGATGTATGCGAAAGAGAAGAACTAAATGAGATATGATGTGTGGAATTGAATTTCTCACCACAAGAGGCAAAGGTGGGCAGATAAGGCATACAATGATTGATGGATATCTATGGGACAATGATTATTTATTGCAATTACCATAATTTCTCTGCCTAAGTGACTATTGAGATATCTAAAATATGAACTCTTGCAATTTGATCTTCAGTGCAGTTTTTTTGACATTTAAGGGGGTTGTCGATTGTTTGGGAAAGATTTGGGGTTGGAGCCATATGCATTAGATGTGCACAAGAGATTTGCCAAGCAATGCTTGTTGAAGGTACTTTTTTTCAGATTTAAAACCTTTTATCCTCCCTTAGTGAAACATTGAGTAACAAGGCTGCTCATCACCTTGCACACTGTGCAAATTGAAATGTCGATAGCTCCTGTAATGCTGTCTGTTGAGCTAGGAAATAAGGAGAGCAATGGGGAAATTAATTGATACCCAAGAGCTTAACAAATTAGAAATTCCACAAGTTGAAAAAAACCCCTGCTAGCTGCTGCAATTTAGTTTTATTGGCTAAATTTCTGTTTTTACCATTTTGTAAAATGAAGGGCAATACTTACCTAACACTATTTTATGAGACCAAATTAAGCTATGTTGCTTTACGAGGTCATTGTCTCCTTTGTTTAATGGTTGATTCTTTGAATACTTACACTCTGCTAAGTGCCCTTATTCCTGAAGCAACAACCTATTTAGAAGCCCAGCAAAAATACAATAGCTTTTGAGCATGTTGCTGTTTTAGTGCTTTACTATTGCATTAAACTTATTCCCTTGCTATTCTTTTCACATATTTGATTATCCCAATTGTATGTGTGGAATGACCTTGACCTTGTCAAAGAGCACATGCACCATCAATTTAAACTCTCAAACATGGTTGGTTGCACCTGAAGAAATTAATAGTGAGCCAGTAAGTGAAGCAAAATTCGTCTTCTACTAGAATTTTATGATGTACTATTTTACTCTTTATTTTACTGGGAGTTCTATGTGTTGAAGAAGATTTTGGTGAACATAATAAATGTAGAGGATTGTGATGTTTTTTTTCCCTTCTTATTGCTATTAGAAATAACAGCTTTTTGCTTTATAATGTGTTTTATCTTTTTGAAAATTTGCTTGCAATAAAGCATGCTTATTTTTGTTTCCTAGCCATATATCAATGTGTATACATACATGTGAGTTTATGTTTTATTGATATTTTTAACTCTCCTTATTACTCGTAGAGCTTAGAAGGGGTTGGAGATGATAAGTCCCCAAAGATATCTGGGGATATAGGGGGAAAAGGTGCAAGTACACAAGAGAAAAAAGTATCAAGTGAAGAAATCCATTCAAAAAAGGATGTAAAGAAACGTCGTACTGACAGTGAAGATAAAATGGAGGACTCTCCAGTATTTGGTCTGCTAAGTGAAGACAAATCAGTTAAACTTGAAACTGGGGAAGCTGAAGGCAATGGGAAAAATGCAATTCCAAGTGAGACCATAATTAAGAAAGCCGTTAGAAAAAGATATTCTTATGTCAAGGCCAATTCAGAGTATGCAACTTTTTCTTTCAATCTTTGTTGTTCTGTCTTTACTCTTCAATGTTATAGATCTTATGCATCATATATCACACATTTCTGTCTGTCCTACCTTTGATTTTATGAATTTTTAAATTTTGAGTTTGGACATTGATGCTGTTGGCTTTCTAATTTCAGGAAAGTCACGATGGCTGGCCTTCGTCGACTATTGGAAGAAGATCTCAAACTTGAGAAATTTTCTCTTGATCCCTATAAGAAACTTATAAGCCAGCAGCTAGAGGAGGTGATTGATTTGAGTCCAAAAGTGTGATTTAGGCTAGTAAAATGTGCTCTATCAGATGCTTATTTTATTTTGTCTTTTGTGAAGGTGTTAAAATCTTGTCTAGTTTCCGAACCTGCAAAGAGTGCCAAGAAAATTGTTAAGAAAAAACCAGATGCCAAAGCAACTAAAAAGGCCGGCAGTGAAGATAGTTCTGATTCCTCTGATCAGCATGTTGAAGAGGATGAGGAACAAGAAGATGAAATTAAACCTAGAAAGCGAAGTACTCCAAAAGGGAAGCTGCAGAACTCCCTTGAACCTAAAAAGCGAAAAGGATCCACGGAGGGGACTGAATTATCTGCTAAGAAAAGGATCAAACCAGCTACAAAAGGTTCAGAAGACAGCAGGGATGCAGAGGATCCTGGAGAAGACTCTGAAGATGATCAGTCCCAATCATCACCAGAGAAAATTTCAAAGGTGACACTGATTATTATATGATGGTTTTAATGAGACAGTTTAGACCATAACCACTTATTAAGCAAATAGTCATGTTCAATGAAAATAACTGCTTTTTATAATATAGTACACATGATAGTCGCGCTGTTCAGGTTTGCATGAAGCTATCATTAACTTTCTTTGTTACTTATCTGCCTACTAGTTGATTGAATAACAAACATGTCTTTTATGTGCTCGTGAGTGTGTTTTGTGTGTGCATTTATGTTTATATCTTTCCTCCTCAAATGCAGAAGAAAGAAGTTTCAACTCCTGTGTATGGTAAACAAGTGGAGCACCTGAAATCTGTCATTAAAGCATGTGGGATGAGGTCATTTTCTTTTTTTTGCTTCCCTTTTTATGATTCCAGGTCCTTGTTGAGTGTGATAGCTTGACATTGTGTGCTTTTGTTGCAGTGTTCCACCTGTTATCTACAGAAGAGTCAAGCAGGCGCCTGATAATAAGCGGGAGGCCCAGCTAATAAAGGAGTTGGAAGAAATATTGTCTAGAGAAGGATTGTCTTCAAATCCATCAGAAAAAGGTTGGCTTCGTTTGTTGAGCGTATGTTTGTTTATACCCCTAAATGTTAGCTGTGATATTATGCTGTATGTTGAAATATGTATTCTTCAAAACAGCTTTTGGAGTTGGAGCTGCAGTTTTCTGCTTTGTGCTTTATCTTTGCTCGATATCAAACAGTTGGAACCATTGCAAGTCTAGCTTATTTCTAGTTTTGTTAGTTTTGTATCATCCCTTGGATTCCCCCCCCCCCCCCAAGAAACTTGGCTGCAATACTTGATAGGATAATTGACTGAGTTTGCAGTGTAACTAGTACTGAAAATATTGTTGAGAAATAATTTTTTTTTTGTTCTTGGTTTATAATCATGTCAAACTTTTTTTTTTTGGGGGGGGCGGTTGTTACTTTTATGATTTTTCTTACGGTTTAAAGTTTTAACAATCTAGATGCTGTATAAATGGTATTTGACATGACAGCCTACCAAAGTGCAGGGATTCGTTATTTCTGAATTTGTTTTTAAGGACCCATACATTTATATTTACACAGAAATAAAGGAAGTAAAACGGAAGAAGGAAAGAGCAAAGGAACTTGAGGGTATTGACTTGAGCAATATTGTTTCAAGTTCACGCCGACGGTCAACAACTAGTTTTGTGGTTCCTCCGAAGGCCAAAGAACCAGTTGAAACAAAAACTAATGGTAATGATGTTGAGAATAGTGATGACGATAATGATGATGAAAGCAATGATGGTGAAGAGGATGAAGAAGATGAGGAAGAAGAGAACAGTGGTGACGAAGATGACGGAAGCCAAAGTGAGGAACTGAATGAGGGTATGTCTATCTAACGTGCAATAAGGCTATTTTTCATTCTCTTTTGGTGCTTGTAATAGAAATTATCAAAGATTCTGGCATCATCTGATCCATTGTGCTTTCTGTTATATTGATAAGTAGCTTCCTGTTAACAATAACTAAATTCTTTGGTAGGGCCGAAGCACCATGGAATCATGGATGGCAGTAGCCATATGATTCAATGATTTCAACATCATAGTACCTTAGGACATGTCGTTTATTTTAAGTTCTGTTTTGGTATATTGATGCTGCCTCTAATAATATTCAGAATTTACAGAGTGGGACAAGTATTAAATTTTGAAAGTTATCTGTGTGTGAAAAAGCCTTCATTTCCAAATATACATAAATGGTTGCTGTGTTTTGTAATTTGGTTTAAAATTGAGGGCGAGGGTCGTTTAAAATTGGAAAGATGTAGGAATTAATGCAATATGCATGTACTGCAATTGGCTATGAGTTGGATTAATGATTTTTGCCTTTGTAGGAGATTCCATTGTATCCTTACATTGTTATCCATTGCGCAGATGAAGAGGGCAGTGATTAAATCGAGCAATTCCCAACATTTGAAAGGCCGATGGCTGGGTAATTAAAAGGCGATTTTCCCCCTGAAAGTTTGAGGTGATTATGTATAATGTAATTCAATACCCCTCTGCTCCTTGTGGAAATGGACGATAGGTGTTTGATTTTACAGACTATTGACTTCAGTTCAAGTGGTTGGGAGACAAGGCACTTTGTTTCTCCCGTGGTCCGTTTGTGGGAACGAACTTATTGACAGTGAGGTTCATTTTTCTTATTATTTTGTTTTTTTTAGGTTAATCAAGTTACTGCCTCATCTTCCATGCAACTCAGTTTGCCCGATAGAAATCACTGCGGGTCATTAAAGGCCTATTAATTTTATTTCATATGCAAAAAAAAAAAAATGTAATCCAACTTAATTTTTCAGATTATACATAATACATGGAGCTCAATCTAGCGCTTAACAATATTAGATTAGGTTCGTAGAGATAATTTGTTTTGGTATTCTTAAAGGGAGATAGGCAAATAGGTTGTTGGTCAGTTGTTAGTGACCAAATTTGTCGTAATGGAATTATGCATTAATGGCCCGGTGGCTCATTGGATCTGGTAGCGAAGAAAATCGGTCGGTCTAAAAGGTTTAATTTTTAAATGTCCCACAAATATTTAAAAAAAATGGTGTCTTTGATTTTTTTTTTAAAATAAAAATTGTGTTCTCAAGGAGAAAAAGGTTTTCACTTTATTTGATAAAAGTCAAATGACTTTTAAGATGTTAATAGACCAGAATCGGCTCTGCCAATGCAGTATGGGTAAGGGTGAGCATTCAGTTTCTATCATAACTGAAATATTTTGGTTAAATTTTGTATAAATATTATTTTTTATCCTAAGATTAGATTTAGGGAAAAAAACATGTAAAATGAATCGAATAGATTAAAAATATGTATATACTTTATCTAATATAATTCAAAATTTAAACATAGCTAATTATAAGAAATGCAATTATCAAATAATATCTATTAAATATAAATATATTATCTAAATTTCAGTTTTAATTAATTTTTTTAAAAAATAATCAAAGTGAAAACTAAAATTGAAATTCTCAAAAAATAAAAACAAAATCTTTAACTGAAAATCGAACCCCCAAATAAAAAATGAATTTAGTTTGGTTCAATTTCAGTACTAATTTGCTCTCCCCTAATAATAAGGGAATATAAACTCCTGTTTAGAGGATTAGGACGGAAGTAGTAATGATAACCAATAAAGGTTACGCATGTACTCCACTTATTTATATAAATTAAGAAAAATCTTAAATTTCATTAACTCTTTCATAAAATTCAACAATTTCTAACTTCATCCTTATTTAATCTACATAATATCAAATGAAAACAAAATCAACACAATAATAAGTTAAGGATAAAATTGTACATTCATATAAAAAATTTTAATAAGGCACCTTATAAATAAGACCAAAAAAATTATTCTCTCTTTTCCATATAGATAGGATCAGATAAATAGTTCTTTTGAATGTATACACTTATGATTAAGAAATACTGAATGATTTGTTTTTAAGAAGCTTTTCCAGTATTTCTTAAACATGGAAATTCTATTATTGACCTCAAGCATTTTCCAAGTGCTACTTTACTCATGGTCTTCAGCGTATTTGACATTAACTGGGGACATTGTGACAAGATTTTTATTAGCCATTTAGCTAAAACAAAAAAAAAGATTGAAAAAGACAAAACCTTGTCATGCACAAGAGGTCAAGTTTTCACAAACATCAAACAATTGTATTAGTTTGCTAGATATACCACACCAATAACAACAACAAAGTAACTTTATCCCACTAAGTAGGGACGATTACATAGATCATGTAACACCATTGTTCAGTCATGCACTGTGATGCTGCCATTATTTGTCTGAGATTATAGGCATGGCTGGACATGGATATAAATCTCGTACCGCTGTCTAAAAACAATGTAAGTTTACAGTGTACTTCAATACAGAATTGCTCCATTTTGCGGCCAAAAACAACCTGCAACATTCACTCCTGCTCTGAAAGAATACGCCTAACTTCATTCGTGAGATCCATGACGTGCTTGTCTTGGCATCCTAAAAGAACAATTAATCAGAAGAAAAGGAAGAGACAGATAAGATATACATTTACTAGAATAATCAGTATACCCTCATAAATAGATCTCACCTATTTGAAGAAGAGCTTTCTCAAGTTGGAAAAGATAATCTCTGTTGGGTCCTGACGGACCTTCCGCCCGAATTATTTGCCTACACAAACACAATGTGGATAAAAAAATGAAACATAAATGACCAGCAACTAAGCCCCAAGTTTCCAAAGTACACGCGGTTCTACAGCATGAATTTTATTATAGAATAGCAAGCAGAGGGAACATTCAACAAGATAACAGAAGAAAGAAAGAGAGGGAGGGAGAGATGCGTGGAGGTTTAGACTGGCATAAATCTGTATTTAGTTGTCATTCATTGCATATAGGATCATACATGACACACGTACAAGAACTAACAGAACAACATACAACTCAATAACATACTTATAGGATCATACATTACATATATACAGCACTATGTGCTAAACCGATGCTACTTACAAGAACTAACAAAATAACATACAACTCAAAATGCCGTGTAAATTAAATTGTCTCTAATATATTTCCTCAAACTCGGCTAAGCTAAGCAACCTGATTCCTGGACTTAATAGTTCACTACAAACTAATCATCACCTTGTAGATTTCCTACAACTAGCCTGTAAGAAAATCACTGGTCACTTACAAATTTACTACTTTCCAATAGGCTTGCATTTAATATGGGATTGAATACTCAAGTTGAGAATTCAAACTGAAGTAACAATTTTTCATGCTAAGAAGAGATTACTTTATGCCAAAATTTTAGAACAAAAACGCATGGGGAAAGAGATGAAAACCTCGCTATCTCTTCAACAGACGCAGGGCCCAAGTAATTTTTGTTGACATTCTTGTCTGGAGATGCTATGTATCTGTAACATGCAATTACCGATTATTTTAACTATTGATGATGAGACATGTAAACAACGAAAAGGTTCTGCAACGTCTATTCCACTTACACCATCACTCCAGAAATGGCTGGAGTTGTAGCTTTAAGCTCCTGAAACAAATTTTCTCAAAAAAAAAAACGGGATTTTGATTGAGCAAAATAAAATGCAAGCCTTATCCCACTAGGTGATTTCACGAAGCCATTGACTTCCATCAACGACTAACTCTTCTGGTGTTATCATCTAGATTCTAGAAGAATCATTGGCATATGTTACTTACAGTGAAAACATCGAGGTAGGCCTTCTCGTCATACTGCTTCTCCCTCACTTCAAGATACTGTATAAAAATTACATTAAAACATGTATCAAGAATATATCAAAATTGAATATGTGGCCTCTCACCAGCATTGAGTCCTTTGCAACAATTCACCCTTGCTTGGTGAGCATAATGCAGTTTCTACTGGAAAAAGTCTTTTTGTAATTATTTCTGTAAGTTTGCAATTATTATAATCTCAAATTGTAAGATTCTTTCTGTGGGGCTTCGGAGTGGGATTCCTTTGTGTGCTGGTTTAGATTGACGGATGAAAATTTCAAGTTTACGAAGTTATCATGACCATAAGGACATCACTGTGCAGTGGTACCTTTCATTCACTGTTATGCGTATGATGAATTAATCTTGGTGACAACTATTAGTAGAACACCGTAATGACGAGGGTATAGTAAGCCACAACAGCAGAGTGTGGATAAAAAAAGTAAAAAACCATTGTTCAGCAAGATTTACTAGCAAATAAGGCTAGCCAAAATATCAAACAACAAACTCAAAGCACGAGTTAAAAGATAGACATTCATGTAGCATGAAGTTGGATGTTGGGATCATAAGGCCTAATCATTACCCAATGTCTGTCTTTTCAAGCTTGACTAAAGCTTAAACCTCTAGTGGCTGCCCATAGCAAACCTCCAGTTATTGCTTATTAATGCATCCGGTTTCGTTTATGGGTCAGAGTGGTAGTTCCCACATCATTGCTCAGTGCTTTTTAAAGATATTCCAGGCTCCTGTCTAGTTTCTTGGGTAATCAAGCTACATAAGTCAACTAAAACACTTAAACCAAACAACATTATCTTCCTTCACTCTGATTTATATAAAGGGTATATTAAAAAATATTATGCTTAGATAAGCATCAGGCCCTGGATTAGTCAATGTAATCTTTTAGCACTCCAGATTATGGCTGATTTACATCACTATTGAATAACAGCACAACAATTGAATGGACTCTAATTTGTAAAATTCACACTCACAGTCAGTAACATCAGAACAAAAATATCAATTTGCAGTTAAAGTCAAAAGGCATATTGTGAGTTGTGACTAGTGCCAATTCCTCACCTGACAGCGTAAGCAATGGTTGTGAGTGGGGAAAACATAACATATCCGTATATAAGCTTAACCTTTAGAATAGCAAAAGGATGTCCATGTTAAAAAGCCTACCGTAAGTGCATTTTCTTGGTCTTCCTTCTTTGAGATCTTGTAAGCAATTCCCCACTATCCTTGCAAAATGAATGAAATACTATTTCACAATTCACATATTGAAAAATTGAATTCCATAATTTCAATTCATGACACAACTAAGATTTAGTGCAAAAGCCTTTACATAACATGAATGGGTGGAATAAAGATATTGCCTCACAGGGTCATGTTAACTGCCAAATAAAAAGTCATAATTTGAACGACATATGAAATTTGCTTCTTTTTTTACCACCAACCGGAAAGTAAAATAATGTCATTCTTTTTGAAGACTCAATTTAACCTTGTAGGTGCTTAATCACTGTGATTGAAAGTACAGAGACTGATTAGACCATACTTTTTGATTTAGCTTCGACACTCAAGAAAAGGGAAGTACACACAGACATATTGACAAATACACATATATATAACTACTTTTTTCTTTAAAAGAAAAGAAAATAAAAGAAAAGAAAAGAAGATGAGCTCCAATCATTTTTTTATTGAAAAAAAAAAAATTAACTTCTTAAGCGAGGATGAATTATATCAGCTGGCTATGTCCAACGACCTAGCGTAACTAACTGACTAAAGATATAATTTCAATTAGAATAACATTGAGAATTCGACAAGAAGGCAAAAGAGCTCCTTCCACTCCATTTTAATGACAAAATTTATTTATTTTTGATACAATAATGACAAGATTTAAAATTACATAGAAATGAATTACAGTGACACTGAACTCATACCATAGGAGGTTTCACAATATGAAACACAAATACAAGACTTACACGCATTGTTAGCGCTAGAAACCAATGAACTAATGTCCTGCCCTTTTTTTTTAAACATCGCCCAGTTAAATGAGTAAGGAAAAAGTGAGCGTGGTTATTACTTATTAAGCAGCTTATAAGACTTACGCATACTTCTCCTTCAGCGGGCTCAATGGTTACTGTTCTTCCTGGGTATTCAGGGGTCCCCCTGTGGTCAGTACTTCCTGGCACGAAAGACCCACCAAAGCAAATCAACGACGCTGTCTTTTGTCGTCTAATCAAGAGTTGAATTGAACGCACAAAGGAGGGGTGAGAGGATAAGAAAAAGAGATATGGATGCAAGAAGAAAGACCTTGATGGAAGACACGTCGATAACCTTTGATGAAACACACGACGCTTTCATCAAATGGAAAGCCAGCTTTCCAAATCAGAGAACCATACCCGAATACCCACATCACCATTTCCGGGCTTTCGAGTTTTGACTTTTGACCCACTTTAATTTCTCCGAGACGCTTTATTGATAGTGGCCGCACCACATTGCTGTATAGCCGGTTCGTCAGTCGGATAGGAAGAGAAAGAAAATGGAATTGCCCAATCAGAGATGAACGGGATTCAC
>JBAGKO010000011.1:3140790-3151214 GCA_037177275.1 Acacia concinna
GAGTCTGACGCGTGACAACTTTATGTAAGGCCATTGACAACTCCATGTAAGGGCATTGACAACTTTATGTAAGGCTTGTGACAACTTCACAGAGAGAGAGGGGGGGAAAGAGTCTGACGTGCGTCAGTCGCGTCAGACGTTAGTCGTCAGAATGGAGAGAAAAATATTAAAAAATTAAGAAAATTAATTGCAAAAAAGTCCCACGGGACTTTTATGCAAATACAAGAATTCGCATGACCTTTTTGTCGTATATTTCATTGGTTGGGACTGAAATGCAATTTTCCCTATATTAATTATCACCCACTCATCACTAATTCTTTGTCATATAATCATTTATTACACATCATTTCTCATATATTTTCTATTCATTCTCTTTCATACTTTTTTTCATAAACAAGTCGTATTTAGAAAAGACTAACATCTTTAACATATTTATTATTTTTAACTAATCTTAACTACCAGTTCATTTCCGCAATGAGAAAAAAAAGTTATTTATAAAAAGGATGGAAGGGAGTACTATATATAAAACATTTATTCATATCAATAATGTTAAGCATCTATAAAAATAGGAAAACAATGCATGTTCACATTGTTCAAGAGTAAATATTAATAATGTCTAGAGTAAATAGGGAAAAAAAGTTTGAAGTTGAACATTACTTATTTATATGATACTTTAAAATTTAGTCGCTGAATAAGTTGAGAATTTGTTAAAAAACAGTGGATTAGCTATGGAAATGTATGATTTCATTGTTAAATAGATCGTCTTCATTAATTAATTAATTAGCGATACTCGATATAATTCTGTTGCAAAGTGAATTTAGCGATAGCATTTCATTACTAATTGACTATTATTTTTTAGTAGCAATCATACAAGAGCTAATTAAAATTTTAGAAAAATTGATTTGTTTTTTTTCAATTTGAAGTTTCTATCATTCTTATTTATTGCGCTATTAAGTAGATTCATTTGAGTTGTTGACTGTCTTGTTCTTATATACCCAAAAATTAAGAATTACATATCTATATAAAATAAAGAATCAAATTAAACCATTAAATTGATCTAAAGACCAAAAATGTAAATTGAGGGGAGGGGAATGTTTCCACTAACTCCTCTTTCTACTTAATATCTTAACTATTAAATCATATTTTAATAGTTGAAATTTAATGTTATGTATAAAATAGTATTTTAATATTAAATAAAATAAAAATATACAATTATGATATTATTATATAGTATTAGATCCCATCTATTAAATCATGATTCAATAGTTGAAATATTAAGTGCAGAGAGCAGTAAGTGGATAAACCATTTTTCTATAAATTGAGGCAAAAAATTGAGGGGATTTCAAATAGCTAGAGAGTAATTCAAAAATTAAAAATTTATTCGTTCAATTGATGATACACATGATATAAACTCCATTCTTTACTAACATAAAAGTAGCCAATAAAGATCACATCAAAACTTTCTCAAAAGCAAAATGTACATTGAGGAAGGCCGTTTAGCGGAGAAGGATGCCTAAATTGTTTTTTCTCTCAATTTAATCTTTATTTAGGTATATACCATTAAATTAAATTTTAATGTTTGAGATTTAATCTATTTACCATAACATTAAATAAATTAAAAATATAACACAGTAAATAGATCAAATATCAATCATTAAAATTTAATTTAATGATACATACACTGAATAGGGAGGATTAGAGGAAATAGAGAAAAAAAGTAACAGAGATATTCCTCACCGATTATCTCAATTCATAATGGGACAAAAAGGTGCATATTATAAAGTATAAAGTATAAACAACAAAAAAGATTCATAGTTGGACAAACTACATATAAAACTCAGAAAAAGAAACATCATATGATGGGCAAAACCAAAACCAAAAACATATACTATGAATTTTGCTTTAAACCAAGGAAAAGAAGATACCTAAACCTTCCCTGTCCCACCAGTCAAAGAACCAAACCCTTCACAACACCCTCCTCCATTAATCTTCATTTCTCTCACAACTACAATCTAAATCTCACATCACACCTCACAACAAAAATTCCTCTATTATTCCCTATTAACGTACACATCCATACACAAACCTTAAATGCCTCCAAATCCGATGTTCAAGAAACGTCTCAACCACGGCCCTCACAAGCGCACCCACCCACTCGTCTGGCTCGCCGCCATCCTCTGCACCCTCTTCGCCATCGCCATCATCATGGCGGGCATCGCTGCCTTCATCGGCTACATAATCATCCACCCTCGAATACCCACCCTCAGCATCAGCTCCGCCCAACTCAACCTCCTCCGCAACGACCTCGCCGGAATCTTCCAAACCCAGGTCACCATCGTCGTCCGCGCCCAGAACGGAAACGGCAGGGCCCACGCCTCCTTCTCCGACATATTATTCAAGTTAAGCTACCAAGGACAGGCCATGGCGGTGCTGCGATCGGATCCATTCAATGTGGCAAAGAACAGTTCGAAGGATCTAAACTACGTGGTGCGGTCATCGTCAATACCTTTGACGCCGCAGCAGATGGCGGAGATGACGAACTCGTGGCAGAGGAATCTGATAGGGTTTGATCTGAAGGGTGGTGCGAGGACACAGTGGAGAATAGGAAGATTAGGGTCATTGAAGTTCTGGTGCCATTTAGAGTGTATGCTAAAGTTTCATCCTCGTAATGGAAGTTATATTCCTTCCCGCTGTACCACCGAATCCAAATGATGATTCTTTTTTTCTTTTTTTCCCTTAAGAAGATCGATACTACGCCAGAAACGGTTACTCAGTAAGTTTCTATTACATTGATCGAGTTAGTTAGAAATGTGTTCACACACACACACAGATATATGAGTATGTAGTTGATTGTTTGAAGCTTGCTAGTGATAAAGATGATGAGCACTTTGGAACCCTGCAGAATGAATATTTATTAATTAGATCCATTTTTGTGGAGAAAGGCAATGAATTAGCGGTGCAGGGGTACAACGGAGTAACAGAGACAGGTGTGAGGAAGATGACAGCTTTATTGCTTTCTTTTAATTTGGAGATTTTGTTTCTTTGGACTTGTGGGTGAGGAAACAGATAGCTATATTTTTTTGCAGGTAAAAATATAGAGGATTATTTTTTTAATTTAGATTTTTAACTTTAAAAAATTATAAAAATTGAAAACAGATCCATTTTTTATTCATAATATATCAAAATATCACTCATTTTATGTAGAATCTAGTCATAAAAGAACCACAAAAAAATATTTTAGAGCTCCCCAAATTAAACACAAAAGAGACGCAAGGAAGGAGAGTGTAAGGGAAGGAAGCCCCTCCAAGAAAAGTGTTGTACGAAGAGATCAATATTTCAGTTATAATCCTTTGGCAACATTAGACATTAGTTGACACGTTGACAGACACGTGACACACCCATTTAAAAACTGTTCTCCATCCTTTTGTAATTGTAATACATTTCCTGGCTCTAAGAAGTATTAAATATTTTTTTTATATATGTTTGTATTAATAAAAGTAGTGAAATAAAATTAAAAAACAAATAATACTGTGTTGGAATTTAATGTAGATAATAAAGACAATATTAAAATTTACTTGAATTTTATGAGAAAGTTAATGTTTTTTTATCCATTTTAATGCATGCAAATAAATTAGTTAAGAATGACTTTTTCCCTCTGATCCATTGTACAAATCACATTCTAGAATGATTACAACTCATTCGGACTTAAGAGGGCAATTAATGCTTATTTACTAAGTTTTTATCAGTAATTAATATTTAAATATGATTTATTGTATGTTTTTTTCTCCACTTCAAAATATCATTATTAATAGAGGTAAAAAAATAATTTTTTTAATGTGACCCACTGAGCACTCGTTTTTTTAAAAAAAATAAAAATAAAATCGGGGGGATAACTGAAAATAAATTTATGTCATCCCGAGAGGAAGCATATTTGGGAACAAGGGGGAGAGAGTTGGGTTCTGTGAACTGATGAAAATAAAAGCTATTAAATGATTAATAAATGAATGTTGGACCATATTGCGTTGCTGGCCTAAGAGAGTCAGAGTTTCCCAACTTTGACGAATATTAAATTACATCACGAGCTCCCCATTATAATTTAGATCAGAATTAAAGTGCATATTTATGTCAGAAGTTTTTATTGAAAAATAATATTACTTATAAGTTAAGTTCAGTGTTGGTCTTTACCATTAAAAAAATAATATTTAATGATATTTTTAAATAGTATAAGGTAATAGTACTATGTTTTAAAATTTTCCGTATGTCCTAAAAAAATTTTTCAGGAAAACATTGCTATTCAGCGAAAACTGATAAAATAAATTTACAAATTAACCATTTAGAGAAAGTACAATTTTATCCCAAAAAAAAATTAAATATACACTTCAAATTTTACTATTCTCATTTAATGTGTATATATCCCATTCTCTTCAGTCCAACAAATCATTCACAGAATATCAAATTCCTATTTTGGATGCCATCCAGAATTTTACAATTTTTTTTAAAGTAAAATACTCTAACTTCTCTCACATTTTGCTTTAATTACACGATTTTTTTATCTATTTTGAAAAATATACACTTAAATCTAAATAATTAACTCCGTTAAGAATTTTCATGTTTTATTTAAATTTTATTCACTAATTTACCCTTCATCATTACTCATTTCCTAATTTTTGTAAAGATTATTGGAGTAATTTAAGAAAATTTTCTTTAATTATTTTTTACTTTTGTAAATAGTTATCTATTAATTTTTTTCCATATTGAGATAAAGGCCTAATTAATTTAATTAAAGAAGACATAGAAAACTTAATTAAAAGTAATGATTAATTCTTTTAGTATATTCATACTTAAATAAACAAATTTATAAATTTTGAGCAAAAAAATTATTTAAGAAATTTAAATTTAAAATTAATATAAGTTATATATTAACTCAAATTTACATTATTAATAATAAATGGTGAATAAAATATGCTTTTAAAATATATTTTGTCATGGTAAAAAAAGAAAAGAAAAGAAAAGAAATATGTTTTTACTCATTTAAAAAAATAATAAATAGATAAGTTTCAATAATTATGATAAAAAATTAAAACAATTAAAATTTAATGATATGATAAAATTTTATAATATATTGGAAATTTTGAAAAACACATACATATATTTTATTTTATTTTTTGCATAGAAAATTATTTTTAGACAAATATAAATGTTTATTCATTTATTGAAAGAGGGGTATTTTGGTCAAAATGAATATTTATTAGTCAAACTTAATGGTTCGGTCGATGAAAATGAAATCTTAAATATGTAAGGGATGTTTCTGTAACATGTATTTTAATTTTAAGAGAGGTCTATATACGTTTTAAAAAATAGATGAGAGGTTTATGTAATTTAGATAAAATAGAGGGATAATCAATATATTTTACTCTAAATTATATTTTCTCTTGTATTTGATTTATGTTGGTGGTCTTTTTTTCTATTAATTTGCTTACACGAAATTTTGCACAAACACCTATGACATGATTATTTTCCTTCGAAAGAAAAAGACATGATTATTTTACGGTAAATTTTGCACAAATAAATATTAATCTCATAATAAATATTCTTATTAAAGACATGTTGGTCGGAACAAAATCAGAGGTAAAACATTTAAAATTGAAGAATTTAAATAGTATAAATGTTTAAAAAGAGATAAAAATAAAAAACAAGAAGGAATGAAGTCTAATATTTTTTTTATCATGTTCAAGTAGTCACATCTACAATTTTTTCCCCTAGTTTACAGAGAAAAAGTGTAGGGTTGTTACCGTTGTATGGCATCTTTTCACCACAGTTGAACCTTTTGACCTTTTTTGACCAAAAAAAAAAAACAAGAAAAAGATAAAAATAGGAATTGCCCCACCTCTTCATTGACATAGTCGAAAAATTAATATTTACATCCAATTGGAGAAATATTGACAAGATAAAAAATTTGTATGGATATATAATAAAATTTTCGGAGAAAAAATATTAGAAGACTACAATTTTGGGTCTAAAATATGATTATAAATTTTATAAGTATTTAATATTTTTATTAAAACCTTTATACACTTGTTCTCATTAAAACATTTCATTTTGATTTTCACATGCATGCATGCATACATACATGTGTAAACTATTGTACTCTTCATATTCTTAATGCAGAATCCAATTGGGAGTTGACCTTGGTGCTAAATGTAATAAAACCTAATTTCAATTTCTATCCATCTTTTCTAATTATGTTGATAATTATTAATACTTTCTCGCTACTAATTAAGTAAGAGGGGAGGGAATGAGGAAACACGTTATTTAACTAAGTTAACTAATTTCTTTAATTTAATTAGATTAGTTAAGCACGTCTTACATGAAAGAATAAAAAGTGTCGTATGAGATTTTCACCCCAAAATTATTATTGATAAGTAGAGGGAAATATTAACAAAGTGATTGTCATATATGTCAAAAATTAAACGTGCTCTCTCATTGATCACTTTCAATTATTTTTAAGGAGCAATTGCTGCCAGAAAAAAAAGACTCCACTGATCTCTATCTCTATCCCTCGCTTTTGACGTTATACAACAAAAGAGATCAAATTTTAGATAACCTTCACCTCATCAACTCTTTTCTCTCCTTATCAATCACCGCTCACAAACTTTTGAATCTTGTGCAATGCATGCAGACCCAAAAAAAAAAAAAAGTGCAAAACAAAAACAAAAACCACCCAATCGTAGTGGACCAATATCTATATTTTTGGTTTGGATAAAGGAATGGGTATGGTTTAGGGAGGGAAAGGAAGAAAAGCGACATGGCCTCTGGTTTGATCAATTCTTGAGAAACGGGACTTAAAGCAAGATTAATGGTTTATTCTAGCACGTAAACGCAGCCTATATATAATTGAATTCAATCTATGGTGGTACGTACTTGGTTCACTTTTTGGAGCGTACAAGACCCTCAAGCAAAGCTCTTGTACGTTCAATAATGAACCATACATATACAGACACTTGTTCACAGAGGCATGCGTGTTGAAGATTTAATTTCGTTTCTTGGTACATTTATAAAATGATAAGGTCCTTATCTCTGGAAAAGGAGTCTGGTCCTTCAATTTAATGGTAAAAAAGAAGGATGTCTTTTGCAAAAATATATTTATATGTATACATACATATATATATATAAAAGCAAGGCTAATCATATATATATCGTCCCATTCATTTATGGCTGGGGCACGCATGCTTTTAAGTTGTGCAACAATAAGCTAATAATGCATACTCTATCAGCAACTTAATTGTGAGTGTAAATCCTCAAAAGACAAAATTCATCAATTGTGCCACACCGCATTTAATTTCATGCATATATGATATATCCATATACAATCCGTCCAAATCCGATCCATTAAAAAGCATTGCGCATTACTATCACTCCCTCAATCAATTAATGCGACTATAAATACGTGGGATCCAATTATTCAATTATATAACAATAGCAAATTGTAGTTGGTACTCATCTTCCAGCCATGCATGCAACTTGATGACTTTTCCATTCTGTGTATGTGATGTAGGTGTCACAAAGCATTTCTAGTTGTGAGAGCTAACTATACGAGTGTGCAATGGATATACGTGAGAGATATAGAGATTTGTAATTTTTTTAATGGAATTATTAGCAGGTTGGTTGATTTAATTTTCTGATATATTTAAGGTTTTCAATTTGAATGAATATATAAATGTACGTTTGAGGAGGGAAGATCGTAAGGGGCCATAGGTGTTAAGTCAGATTTGACCGGATTGGACCTACAAGCATGACAAACAGGAAGTTCTACTTGCCATTCATTAGTGGTCAAAAAAATGTTATGACCACTTTATTTCCGCATATTAAATTAAAGTTTTAGGTTAATCATATATATCTAAAGGCTTGTCACTTGTATTAAAATAGTTTAAGCTTTTTTTTTGAATGAATTGGCCATGTTATTATATACAGCTATATATAATTAATCATCTAATCACTTGATGTGAGACTTCATCATACGTTTAATATATTATCTACTATTTTCTTCTTCTTTTAATCTCACTTGTTTGACTCTCTTTTTTAATTTTGGACCGTCGGCTTTTACTCTTGATACCATCATTAGGGTTTTGCATTAATCATATCTAAAGGCTTATCACTTGCACCATATAGCTTAAATTATTTTGAATGGACTCATCACGACTTTCTTGTGTATCTAATCACATGATCGGAGAGATCGATAGGTGAATTATTATATGAATATGGAAGTCACTTGTCATCAGCACCGAATTGGAAATTAAAGTGAAAGAAACTTGATAGAGAAATAAAGTTGGATTTTAAGTTTAACCGACCCAACACGGAAAACAAAACGATTCCCCTTAGATACAAATACATTACATACTAAATCTTTAGTGCCACGTGGGAAAGTAAGAAAAATCAGAAAAGTTTCCTCTCACAAGACTTAAATATGTATCAGTGATTAACATTGTTAATTATTATGGCCTATTGAGAGTGTTTGATACGTAGGAAGCCTTTGAATTCGAATGCAACCACCTCCTCTCTGCTAGTTAGTTAGTAAACCTCATTTTAGCTCAAGTACTTAAAGTTGCATATGCGTGTAGTGGTGGGAGTTAACGTGAACAGAAATAAAATAAAAGGTTATACAAATATGGTAGTAAATCTTCGTTAACTACGTCAGACCACATTTTTAGTAGAATTATGAATATGAATAATCATGAGACACCCAATTCCCGAAGAAGTTTGGTGTCACACACAGCTTGAGAAGGCCGAGTTCGAGATCACTGGTTATATCCATGATTTACAAAACTAAAAGGCGAAGAAATTTTTCTTTTACCTATATTTGAATGGAGAGAAAATTTAAAAAAATAAAATTAGAAAAGAAAACTCTTAAAAATAATAAATTTTTTTTACTATTTATAGAAGTTTGAAAATCAATATTCATTTTCTCTCTATTTCTCTCTATTTAATTTTGGTAATTAATATTTGACACCCACTGAAAAAACAACAAACCAAAAAAAGGGAAGTGGCATCCACCTTTTACTCATTAAAAGTAGAAAGGACGTGGTGAGAAATATTGTTGGTTTATTAGGCCAAATGAGGAATCCGTATCAGAGCTAGCTTGCAATATTATATCTGGTCACAAAGTGGAAAAGGTGCATAAATAAAGACAAAGCATTCAACCAGAGGAAAAAAGAAAGAAAGAAAAGAAAACAGAAAGACAAACACAGAGAGACATACATCAAGTACAAGTTGCTTAAATTGAAGAACAAGGTGAAAGATCCACATGCATCACTCTATAAGCTAAGCCAAGTCGTTATGTGCAGTTTATAATAGGGGTCAAAATAATGGTGGTTCAATGATATTAATGAAACCTGCAGCCTTATGAAGGTAAAAAATGGAAAGTCCAAGGCTCGCTGAATATATATATATATATATATATAGACACAAACTATTCATTATAAAATATAAATAGATGATAAATCAGGGATTTATTGATATGATTCAAAGAAGATATATAGCAAGAGGATGGGACATGCATTAAGCTATGAGCCGCATAAAGTCTAAATTAAAGAAGCGTGCAAGTCTTAGCAGCGTAAGTATAAGCATTCTCGGAGGAGCATATATCCTAACAACACAGAATATCAGCACGCATAATATGAAACCAACCGGAGACGTGAATTTTTTTACAATTCCCAAATTATATTACAAGGAAGAAGCAAAACAATAGCAAAACTAGAGCCATAAAGCAGTACTACCAGCCAAATCAATTCAGTTCCAGTAAATCCAATTGAAGTACCAAGATGTAGGCACAAGCTAGCATGCATGTTCAAGATATCAGCTAGCAAATTATCAATGAAATCAAATCAACATAATCAAGCTGAGATACACCTATCTAGGCTATTCTTATCTGATTTTCAGAGTCCTTGAATTCTTATATGATTCAATCTGGAATTTCAGACTTCATAATCTCAATATCTAGGCTATTCATTATGATGGGACTACAAAAAAACAAAGAGGAAAATACATGGCATGGCATGGCAGCACCTACCAAGTACCAATTGGAGCTTTTTATTAAAATGGTTGATGAAATCAAACCAACACAAACCAGTCCTTTTGCCAAAGGATCGTAGTGCTCACTGATCCCTTTTGTTGTTTTACAAAAAAAGAAAAAAACAAGTGTTTGACAGTGGTGATAGTAGATATACTAGGATACAATGATCATTTCATTATAATTACCAAAGCAATCACTCCCTTACTTAACTGCCAATGAAGAAATAACAGACATTAAAGAAAAATTATTATCCACAACAAAGAAATAAGTGAACATTTTCCCTTACTTAACTGCAAGGCATCATATGATTAGTTTAACGTGCCAGTCAGTTAAGAAGAGAAACAAGAAAATAAGT
>JBAGKO010000011.1:3167523-3179389 GCA_037177275.1 Acacia concinna
CCCGCTTTAACATCAGCAATTAATTTAGCAGGATCAACCAATTCATCACCTTCGGTCATTGGATATTTTGGAGCCATTTGCAGTTTAGATCTTTTTGAAACAATTCTATAAAACAAACTTCGCAATTCTTCTCGAACACTAATGTCTGTTTCGGGGTTGACTATTCTTTCTAATTCACCCGCAATCTTTCTGTAATTTTGCAAATCCTGTTTCTCTACACCGATTTTGTCGGCATAATCTTGATCTGCTTTTTCTTGAAGAGTTTTCTTACTTTTACCCTGACTATTGTTTCTATCTTTATATTCTTTTAAAGCTTTTTCGACATCTTCAATTGATACTGCTTCATCAACGCAGTAACAGATGCTATTGACTACTCCTTGGGTGCGTGATTTTTTGTCGGGCACTTCATATATATATATATGTATATATATATGTATGTATCACTTGGTAGTGCTTTGGTGATAATAAATAGGCTTGTCGGGAATAGTACCCATGTTGGCAATATGTGTTAAGGTAACAGGCAGCTCTTGGGTGGATTCCTTTATTGTTGCCACTGGCGTAGTCGGGTCTGGATCGTCTTTACCTTTTCCCCACACCACACAGTACAGACCCACTGCGATTATTATTCCTCCTATGATACTGCCACCCACCAATAATAATAGATAGCATGAGTCAGCCCATCATACTGAATATATATCCAACTCCACTATATATAATATCAATCAAACGAACCATCATGTTCTGAATAGATACTAATTAAACATATCTGATATCTATGTCTTTGTACGTAGCTTCTATAATTAACCACTAATGCTGTAGTCACCATCACAAAAATGAGAAAAAAATGGGAGTCAGTGGATATATCATATATCCAGAGGTGCAAGGAATAGAAAAAGACCTTCCCAGATAGAGTTGTTCGGAGAGAATCAAGGAACTAAAAGCAGCGACGATGACCATGCAGAGGGGATTAAAGGCCGTCACGAACACTGGCCCTTTGGTCTGCAACACCAACCCTTGCATGTAATACGCTAATCCTGACCCAGCTATTCCCTGTACATACATATATAAATATATACAGTCAGTGCTTAATTAATTACTAATATAATAAGAAGTTATGGATGGGGTGAGAGAAGTAATGACCGCGTAGAGAGGAGCAAAGAGCCTGTAGTTCCAACTGAGGGACCAAGCGCCGGCGTGGTGGTCGGTGATAAGGGCCACCGCTCCACTCTGCAAGCTACCTACAAAGCATATCAAGCAGGCAAGTGATAGTTCCGCGGGGTACTTCTTCACCGTGATCGACTGTGTAGGCACGAAAGCATGCAATTTCACTCATTAATACATAACCCATCAAATGAAACATGAATGAATCTGGGTTAATAAAATGAGTTTGATATGTATATATATATAAATATGGTGAAGATGAACCTGCAAGATGAAGAAACCGGCCCAAGCGGCGCAACCTAGGAGAATGAAAAGTGTGCCGGCGATCCAGTGTTTGTGGGGGGAATCATGGCCTGCCTCTGGCTCTGCCTGCTGCCTGGCTGCATTATAAGCAGAATGAAAAAGAGGTATGATGGGACCTTTGTACAGAGTCATCACACAAGTCCCTCCAAACGTCACTATCGTTCCCACCACCTTCGCTATACTCCCTGCCTCCTTCATCCTTAAACGCTCCAACCTGCGTACTCACACAATTCACAATTTCTTCCTATCATTTTATTATCACTTTGATTATTATAGCTAGTGACTTCTTTTGCGTGCGTGCGTACCTCAAGATGATTGCTAATATAAAGGTCATGGAGGGCACGGTATTTATAATGGCAGACGTAAACGTAGCTGAAGTATACTGCATCCCCAAGAAAGTGAAACCTTGGTCCACCACCGGCCTGAAAATCATATATACAGGCCAGGTTACGCTTAAAGCAACCTCTCTCTCTCTCTCTATATATATATAATAACACGTACTTTAATTTCAACTTTCTCTCACTACTATTTTATAAGATATAAAAGTTCCTTGGAACGTGTTCAAAAACTTGTTGTCTTCCTCTAACCAAATTTATTAGATTCTTGCATCAAAAGATGAAAATGATGGATTCATATTATTCTACGATATGGCATTATTATTGTTTTCTTCTTCAAGTGCATGTGAATACTGAGGGGAATATATATATATAGGTCAAGACTATTTACTCGAGAAAGCCGAGAAGCAAGATCTGTAAAAACACTGACACTGTCATCTTGGGCCTCACTTTCCTGCAAAAATGAAATTAAGAAACCTTGAGTTCCAATACTAATAATGGAAAAGAGAGGTAGGTTAAAGCGTAAGCGTGTGGGTTGGGGGGGTTAAAAGAAAGAGTACCTATCAAGAAAGAAGGCAAAAGGAGCGAGGGAAAGAGCAGCAAAGGCATTACGATAGGCACTGAACACAAAACGATTAACGCCATGCTTCACACTGGTCATCCCGAACAACACAGTTCCTGCTATCGCAAATTGCAACGCCACCATTAGCACATAAGGCTTTGCCTTATTCACCAAACTGTACGTCCCACACATATTTCTCTTCCTCTGCTACTCACCCCTCAATCTCCCTCACTACTACACAGTACTCCAACTTAATTTGTGTCTTCCAACGTAACGACGCTTCCTTTTATAGACAGCACTTAACCCCCACTTGGCCAAGTGCATCTGGATAAGCATCCGAATCCCTTTCCTTACTATAAAATTTCTGCTTTACTGTGTGTATGCATATACACTCTTAGTCTTAATTATAAGACCCAATTAATTTTTTAAAAAATTTAAAGAAAGATAATTATATTACTTTAAAACATTAAAATTTATCATTTTTCTTCAAACTATTTTATTTGGCTTATGAACTATTTCCTCCAATCCTAATTATAAGATCTAATTTACTTATTTTTAGAATCCTAAAAAAATTAATTACATTATTTAATTATATTATATGTTGTGTTTTATTATATTATTTATCAGTTTATAAGTCGGACAACATATATAGTTTGAAAAAAAATCATAAATTTTAATGTCTTAAAGTAAATAATTAGCTTTATTAGGATTCTCTAAAAAAAGTCAATTAAATTTTATAATTAAGATTGAAGGGAGTAATATATATATAATAAAACCCAATATATAATATGATTAAGTAATTTATTTTGTTTTTTTAACTTCTCTAAAAACAGTCAATAGGGTTATGACAAGAGATAGTATATATTATTTCAATCGAAAAAAGTATATATTATTATCTCTAATTAACTGACTGAATTCTTATTACACCACCACAAAATAAAAAGATTCTTTTAATTAGTATCTCGAGAATAATGTGCCAATATGGACGTATATACGTTGAATTAGTCATGAGTGGAGTATCAGCTTCCTCTATGTGTTGAGTCAGAGCACACTTGGGAGGGGTGGCATCATGTTTTTTCCGTCAAATCCCCAACTTTTTTCCTGTATTATTACCCAATTATATAATATGGTGGGCCCTCCAGGCCAATTAACATCAATATGGCCAAACTTGTTTCATTTCTTTGCTATATTATTGAATTTGCCGATCCTTTCTCTCTCCAAATCCCGATTTTTTTACAATTAATCAGTTCTACAATTGATGAGCTCATGATATAATTCTTTGGCTAATAAGCTACGCTATTCATTTGTATTATAATATATATATATAGAACAAAATAGCTAGATACTGAGACGTACGTAGAGCAGGAATTAAATTAAGGGGCTTCAAAATTGTGAGTATCATGGAAACAATCTCTCGAGTTTCATTTTTACGTTGTTGTTAAAGGAGAGATAATAGATCGCGCGACAGGTATGTTGCAACCGAAGAGAGCGGGTGTGCGTGCTTCGGCTTTTTCTTAATATCATCTTCTTGCATGCTTTATTCATATTTCATCATTCAAAAGTTAACATACACTTTTAATTTGTATTTTTTTTAAAAAAAAAAGTTAATATACACAGTGCTCGTTTTTTATTGGACGAGCTGGGGTTTAGTGAAACATCGTTTTCGTTGAATAGCAGGAGAAATGGCAAGAATATGCACGATCGAAATTATTGTGTCAATAATAAGATGGTCATGCTTATGAAATTTAAATATCTTAGCTTATTAGTGTTGCCTGCTTTTTCTTTTGTTACAAAATCTTTGACTTTACTGTTGCTTTCGTAAATGAATGAATTTCTCCAATAACCGGCCAATTCAAACGATCATATAAAATTTAATTTTTAATATCAAAAAGCAGTTCGTAGATGAAAAATTTTAATAATGCATTATGATTGTGAGTTAAAAAACCAAAATAGATAGAATTTATTCGGACTACTTCCAAGCGATAACAATATATGATTAAAAGAATACGGAAGCATTTTCAGTCTTCATCACAATGATGAGACTGAGTTTTTTTTTTTATATAGATGAGACTAAGAGTTATTTATCGTTGCAGACAATGCAAATTAAATCTAATTTGGTTGGTTTATATTAACATGTGCAAAGTATAAAATAAAAATAATCTCTTAGCTTAACTTTTAGTTTTTCAAAAAAATGATTTTTCAATTTAAAAATCATTCTTTAAAAAGTCTTAAATTAAATCTAGAATTTTGAAATTTTATTCAAACCGCATAAATTTCATTATAATGAATAACTCTCAATAATTATCATAACGATAAGCACCGAAATTGATTCTAAAAGAACATGAGAGATGACATACTTGCCTGTATTTAATATTCTATTTTGTTGAAACTTGAAAATCGAATTGGTTATTTCCAAACAAAACTATCAGTATAGGATTGTGAAAGATGAGTTTAAATGGATTCTAATGAGTTAAAAATCTCTTCAATTATCAAGATCCATGTTTCGCTTGGTCTCATCAGCTGTATGCAACTGCGTTTCGATAGATCGAGGAAAGGAGATCAGAAGGCGAACATTAAATCATGGGGTAAAGCTATGCTCTATACTATAAACTATTTTTTGAAGTGCAATTAGTACCCTAAAATAGTTATGGGTGCAATCGATACCCTAATGTATTTAAATAGGTGCAATCGATACCCTTCACTAACATACACATAAACTACATTTTCTCCATAGTTATGTTAACATTAAAAATGTCACATAAATATTTAATATGACAACTAATTTATAATTAAGATACCTTCTAAATTAAAAAGAAAAGCAAAAAATTCTCCCAGCAGAAAAGTTTTTTCTTTTCAACACTTTATTCTTTATCAAAGCCTATTGCATTTGTAGAGTTCATTGAAATTCAAGATAATGTAACTTTCTTTTTTTTTTCAAAAAAAATTCAAATGCCATTTTAATTATAAATTAATTGACATATTAAATACTTATGTGACATTTTTAATACTAACGTGAATATGAAGAAAAATATAATTTATGTGTATGTTAATGAAGGGTGCTAATTGTACCCATTTAAATACTTTAGAGTAGGGATGCAAGACACATATTTTATTATGAGTCTATTCTCGAGATGGTTGAAACTGGTCTAATTCACCATTTAAATACTTTAGAGTGCTAATTGCACCTTAGAAAATAATTCAGTGTATTAATTCTACCATAAATACTTTAATGTGCTAATCACACCTCAGAAAATAGTTTAGGGTGCTAAACACGCCTTTACACTTAAATCAAAGACACTCAAGTCCCATTTTTTAAGTTTCTCCTCTTTCTCCATTTTCAAACCCAGCATTATTTGAAGCTATATTATTATTCAAGCTTCTGCGTGCCTTCCTTCCAAATGTGGCGGTCTTAGTCTTTCCAAGTCCATACAAAGTAATTAAGTCCATTTTGTAAGGACCATTTTCATACTCGCCTTAATTTATCTGTGAATTTAATCACGTTCTTACTTAATTGTTGCATTAAATATTTAATATTTAATTCATTTATATGTTCCGAGAATAAAATTTAATACATAAATCTGATTCTATCAATATATTTGTATCAATAATTTTGTGATGTAGAGTTGTAATACTTTAGCCTGATTACAACAATGTTCATGACTTTTTAATAAAATATTAAGCTTTCTTTTTTTATTTCAATAACCATATTTTTTTATTTGATAAAAGACTTCCACTTCCGAGGTCTGGAATGCAAATATTTTTCGCCTCTGTCTTTGCTTCTCAAACTTTAAACTTATTATATTCTCCCTCTTATATACCACCTCAATCAACGGCCTTAGGTTTTACAAGAAACATATCCTATATGTATATTTTTAAAAAATAGAGATGATGAAAGATGGCACCCGCACACCGACGAGAGTGGTAGAGTGCATCTGTCCATTTATTTAGTAATGATACCCTGCTTTTCTGGGAATTAAAATTATTTTCAGCCAACATTCTTTTTTTTTTTTTTTAAATTTTCACCCATTATCCTAAGTCTGACTCTTTTATCTAGAGGACTTGATGGTGGTCCATACTAATCCAGATTTGGTGTGGGTGTGGAACCCTTTCGGGTGGCAAACCCTACTACCAAGATTTAAGATTTAATGCTAATGCATGTCCAAACTCAAATTCGAAATCTTGATTAACCTGGATCAACTCCATTACTAGTTGATCAGTGCTTAGTGATTCAGCCAACATCTTTTTATTTCATGGTTTCCTAGCCTAGGAAATAAAGTTTTAATTACATTTGGTTGCTTCTTATTCAGCATGCACAGTTCAAATCCAGGGCTTTGGAAGTAAACCGTTTGCTCCATATATAATCATGCGTTCTTTGTGTAATCCTCTATAGTTATGGGGAATGAATCGGCAAAGATTCAAATTTTAGCACAATGGTCACTGAACAATACTGCTAATGAAACGCAATACAATTATTGGGGCGGGGCTATGGTTAATTGTTTCTTAATTATCCTCTCTAATTGAAATCTAGGGGCTTGCTCTATCGCGGCGAGCAAGCAAGCACTCTCTGTTTCCCCTGCTAGTTTAAACTAAGTGAGTGTTTTGGGGCTGGTTTTAGATGCCCTTTTCCGTAAATTGAGACATCATTTTTCTCTCGCACTTATCTAGATAAGTGGTTTTGTTGAATGGCTTAGCCAGAAGTAATTAGGGCTAAATAAAAAGCTATTATCGTGTAGCAAGACACATCAATTTGACCTGTCCTTTTGGGTTCGAAGGCGTTACTTGGAGGATTTTTGTATCAATTATAGAGGGAAGACGTGCAAAACAGAACTATACAAAAGGCTGATAGTACAATAGAGATTAAAAGAGAGAAAATGAAGGTTCAGTTCTAAAATTAATGAGGACGAACAAGAAAGGTGCAAATAGGCAAGCTGGGCGCCACCCGCCACAACAACGACCTACTCTTCAATCGCCATTTGCCTCGAAAAAGCAAAATACCAATAACGATAATAATAATAATAATAATAATAATGTGGCTGAGTTATCTGGTCAAGGGAAATACGATTATGGGATTCCTTTAGGCTCATTAAAGTATTCTGATTTAAACGTGGATTAATAAATTCTTTTCCCAGGGACATGACATAAATCTCTAGCCTCTGCGATACCGAAATGGGATATTGAGTGTTTCTTCCACTAACCAAATTGCCATCGTTTTCATGCATATGATCATATCATCCGCTATACTTGATCGTCACTAATCACTCTCAATAATTCAAGGTTCGTCCATATCCATTGGGTTCAAAATTTCAGGGATAAACCCAACGTCACATTAAAACCGTTGGATTCAATAAATATGCACAATAGTATTAGTAATATTATATATATGCTGTGTGAAATTCTACATCAATTTCTTCTGAAGTAGATTTGGCCTCCTGCACTTGCTGCAATATTGCCTACCAAACTAGTGCATCTAATAGGCATCAAAGCAGTAATAGTAATTTCCTTGCCTTCAAAGGAAAGTCAACGCGATAAGAACGATTCAATCGCATCCAAATGAAATCATGCTTCAATTACTGGACTTAGAAATTACTCGAACAAGTTTATCGTGAGTAGGAGTCTAAACAAATATGATTCAGGAAAAAACTTGCATTGACCAAGTAGTAAAAAGGTTATGAAACAATCATTTCTTGCTGCCTCAATGTCGTTAAAAAAAAAAAAAAAGTTCCTTTGAAATTAATGATTTCATCATTATCTATTGTCTGAAGGCAGCGGCTATCTTCTTTTGGAGGAGTTCCACTCCGACACGAGGGGAAAATCGCGGTAGAATTTCCTGCGAATGAGACAAACTTTGACATGAGATAGAGATTCAGATTCAGATTCAGATTCAGATTCAGATATATATGAACGGCATGAAATGGAAAAACAAAAGCTAATGCTGATGCTACTTCACTGGACCAATGATGGCCCAACGTTTACTTATCCCAAACAGTGGTGGGCTATATGTCCCAAATTCAGCATTCCTGATACTTTTCACACGTAGATGTCACCGTTTACGTTACAAAGCTCACTTCATCAGTTCATCATTTTGGGGGGAGGTAAGTCAAGGATCTCTCCCTAACTCTCTGAATGAAGCTTCTGCAACTGCTCTATTGCTATCCTGATGGAGTTTTCTAACACGACATCGCAGATGGGAAAACACTGATTAGACTGCCGTGGCATGAAAGTAATCTAGATAATGATGTCAGACTCACATGCAACTTTACAGCTAAAATCAATGTAATATTAACAGGCAAGTGCAGTACTGCAATGCATCAAAGTGCGTCTCATTGGATCTGCATGAGGCTAATTTGGCAATTTCATGCCAATTTTCTCCATCAAGATTCATAATCTAATAATAACGGTCAATCGTTCAAGTCGTGATCACCTCCTCCACTGGAACCTAAAAATTCTGTATTTTCCAGAGCCCAAATCCATTAAATAAATCATCAAACAAAAGCCTCAAAACCTTGATATATAGGTTCTTCCCAGGACAAATTAAGTCTGAATGATCAACTATAGCAATCTGATGCATTAAAACTCTGCCCTATTCAACCCCTTTTCAATCTAAACTTGTTTCAGAGAAAGTACTTCATGAATGAAGCAGACTAGATGATACATTTCACCCAACAGACGCTCCTTTATCAATAGAGATTTTAAAAGAAAACTAACATACCAGAACTTACTGGAAGGAACCAAAATTTATTAGCATCTAAACTGGAAGTGAATGTTAATACGTTTTTTCCCCCAAAGGATCGAATTTGTTTCCATATAGAAGCAATTAAGATCCATATTCATTTATAATAACCCAATGTTCAATAATTATGCAATCATAAACAATATGCAAACACCCAGACAGAGTTGGAGGAAAGACGCCGCGATGCTAAAGGGAGAACAAAAAACACTACATAAAAGTAGAAATAATACAGTTTCAAATGAATAGCTAAGAGGTCATTTTGAGTACTTAGCAGGCAAACTTCGGACTTGAGGTTGGGGCAACATGTACCAAAATTACATCGTGTGCTAAGGGAAGAATAAACGAGTGACAATGGGCAAATATGGAATGAAATTTTATAGTTCTGAACCGGGTAGGTTGGGACTTTGTAATACCACAGATCACGACTATCGTCATTCTTTTCAATATATTTTCATGAGCACGGCGAGAATAATTCGTCCATTTATAACATTTTATCATCAGTGAAACTCATTGTTCCATTACTAATTGCTATTTGCTACTCTGCCCACAATCATCATCTAGAAGGTTCAATGACAGGACAGGGGCATGAAATGTATATTTTCTCATTTTCAAATTAACAAGTCTTTTTATTTAATCTTCAAATGAACAGATGCTACCATTGAACTTCTTTACAGACCATGGTTGGATGGCCATCTGGGATTCCAAGAAGCAAAGAGGTGCCAGGCAATATTGAAAGACGGGGCATCAAATTTTTTTAAATGGGGGTGAAGTGTCAAAGTGAGGAGTTTTAGATGGAAAGTAGGCTTTGGTAGAAACAAAATTACGTCTTCACTTTGGTTCATCAGTTCATAAAGACTCTTCTTATGGATTAAAGACTCAGGAACCATTGAACGTTTCACTTGCCTTCTGCTAAAGGTGGGTATTGTCAATCAGAAGGATCTTCTTGCTCTATGCTCCTCTAAAGATAGAGATCCTAATATACAAACTACATGGAGAGATATTACGTGAATAAGTGACGAATTTTCAGACTTTTCTTTTGAGGTCTGACCAGATATACATAAATCAGTTATTTTATAATCATACCAATTTTGTAACCTATGAATGATTATATCCCTGATAAAAGTAAAGCTGACAATTGAAACACATGCAAAAAAGGCAAAATAACTTGTGGATTGTATACTTTTACAAATGAAACCTCTTCTCAGTAGACTATAGCCCCAATAAATTAGGCATTGCCCGGTTCATAAGTCATAGGGTCTTCACCAATGAAAATTCGATGTGAATGTGAAAAATGAACACTTGCAGATCCATTGTCATAACTCTGGACGCGCTGCTTCCCAACCCCAATGTCATCAATCCCCCGCTTCCCCCTTTCCTTCCCACACTCAATTCGAAGTACTCATTGAAAGAGTTTGAGCAAGATGACAGAAAACCAGATGAGAGAATTGTGTGGATGTATTTCTGAATCAATGAATGATATGGACAGTAGCCTCTGGTCTATTTGTACATCACATAGTATGTTAGATTACAGCTGTTAAGTTACCAAACTAGTGCTGACGTGTCCAACAGACTTAGTTAGTATAACTAATAGTGTAACTAATATCATAACACTCATAGTGGCAAGCAATAACCGGTATAGAGTGTCTTGCAGGCGTCAAGGCAATGAATAGGCTGCTGCATATGTTTGAAGCTCTCAAGCTCCACTATACAGAGGTCAAAATTTGTCGTATGATAAATGGAGAATGTGACTCCCGACTTCAGGTGAAGTAGCCAATACACACATATAACAGTAAAAAGACCAAGGTTCGAGCTAAGGGAAAGCCAATTAGCCAAATGGTGGTCCCGAAAACCAAGCACAGTATTTGAAACTGACCTCTGTGCCATCGGAGTGTAATTTGGCCAACACGGGTATCTCATATCGGTAAGCTCTTTCCCATTCCGGATTGCTAGTTATATCCCTTGTCTGAGAAAAACCAACATGAGGAACCAGATATTTAAACATACAGTGAAGGAGGGGACAGAAGGAGGTACCTGCAAATCTACGTCATGAAGTGAATCAGGACCAGAGAGCAAGAAAGCAGCTTGTAGTTTGTCTTTGAGACCATCGCACAAGCAGCAACCGGGCTTCGAGTAAAGGACTAGCCTTCGAGACGGAGTGGAAGGCGAAGATGGAGATGAGAATGGAGAAATCGCGAGGGGCATGAAGACCCGCCTAACGCTCGGGCTAGGTACCATAACAACGGAGGAAGGCCTTGTAAAAGCCGCCGCCGCCGCAGCTGCGGTTGCAAACGCCATTGGGGCCAGGCGGAAGCAAGAATCGGGTACCAACAATTGATATAGCTTTGAAAGAAGTGTTCAGTTCAGCGCCCACTTATGCCGTCTATGCCTCCTCCTGTCATTTCCTCGCTTCATGCCCCCGGGGGTTTTGCCTTTTCCTAGCCCAATATATTTTTCTTTTTCTTTAATAGGAATTTCTGAGGTCATCAGTCATCAGTCATCACTTTAGGGGTTGTTTGTTATGAGAGGAGGGGAAAGGAGGGAAAATAAAAATTTTAGGAGTTGAATTTAAAGAAATTAAAGAAGTGGAGTTATCAAATTTTAATAAAGAGAAAAATGATATAAAAAAATATGAAAAATTAATTTAAAACTTTTAACCCTACTTCTTAAATTTTTAAAAATTCAACTTATAAAAATTTTCGGGAAAACATATTTGGAGGTACCTATACTTTTTTTTAATTTTTAATTTGGTACCTATGTATATTTTCCTCTTAATTA
>JBAGKO010000011.1:3189285-3199359 GCA_037177275.1 Acacia concinna
AATTTTTTGGAAAACTTTTTTTTGGCGTTCCCTTGGGGGGATAAATAAACAGAACTCATCATTTTCTTCTCCCCACAAGTGCAGAGTAACAATAGGAAAGATATATGTGATATCATTGGGATGAGAGTATCTATTGAGATATTAGCAAGTACCTCGGTGTACCAATTCCAAGAGGTAAGAAACCCACAGAGACCTATCAATACAACAATGTATAAAAATAGTTCATTTCTTTAACAAATATATAAAAGATCAAAATTTTTATATAAAATTGATAGCAAAATTCAAAACTATTAAAACACATTTGAAAAAGACTTTCTACAAGGACCAAATAATGTTGCTTCTGAAACTATAACTTTAAGTGATGACAAAAGATAGTTGCGCTGAAGGTATGACTTTTGACGGCAACCAATGTTGTCACCACTTAAAGTATTATGTTTTAGTAGAGACCAAAACATTTGCCACTATAGTTATACCTTTAAGCGGTGAATTTTTTGGTCGTCCCTGAAAGGTTCTGTTGATGACTTCCTATTTGTAATATATTTCATATATATTTGAGAAGTTATCTATGCTAAATTAATGAAATTTTTCTTAAGACTTGATGAAATATCAATTTGGTGCATCATTTGTGGGATTTTAACTTAAAATATAAGTTTTTAAACTTAACATAGAAGTTTTTAAGTTTAGAGAAGAAATATAATTATGGAAAGTTTTCTCAAATAAAAAAAATGTTTCAATTCATCATCGTCATATTGTTTCCTTTTTTCTTTTGATTGATAGGAAAGTTGCCGTTTTGGAATTAATGAAAAGAGGGAGACTTGAGATTTAAGTAAAAGAGGGTGCATGACTTAGAAGGTAAAGAAGACCTAATGTCTTATAAAAGGAGGCAACTACAACTACTTAATGGAGGGAGGAGGAGATTATCTTCATTGCAAAGAATATAAGCGTCAAGCAAGAACCAGAGCAATGAGGATGAAAGTAACTTCCTTGTTGTCTTTATTTTTTGTTCAACAATGTTGATTCTCTTTTCTTCTTTTTCTTGTTGATTTGGATTCATAAATAAAGCCATATGTGGCTAGGTTTTCTTACAATTCAAAGTAACTATAAATTTATTGGAGACTTAGAAATGGTTCCCACTCTTAGTTTAGCTTAATTTTATTTCAGTTTGTTTAATCTTGCTTTGTTGTTTATTGCTTATTGATTAGTCACCATTGAGCACGTTTTGGGGATTTATGATTGAACTTGATGAGGGGAATCTTAAATTGGCCATGAGATTAAATAGTGTGGGATTAGATTTTAATTTAATTTGCAGCTAGGATAGACATATATCTAGAAGCTTTACATAGTCAAATTAGAGTGATTCTGAACTAAATTGTATCTTATTTAATAGTGTGAGATATTATATAATTAATTGAGGTAGGTATATAAATGGATCGATAGACATTTAGACTCTATATTAGCTTAATAAATTAAGTTTAAATTAATTCAGTAGGTATAAAATCTATGAAGCAAACAAAGGATTAAAGCTTTAATGACTCGGAGTTGTTATTTTGATACTTGCAGTCATTATTTTAATTTAATTTAATTTTTTTCACTCATTTAATTTCAAGTTGGGCTACTCAACTTAGACAAAAGTGTAAAATCAATGCTTAATTACATTTAAGTATCAAGTCCTAGTGAGAATGATATTTTCTCATTATTTTATTACTTGATGCGACTTACACATTTTTAGAATTTTTAAGCTATAAAATTTTCCCTATCATCTGTCTTTAGTGGCAACCTTTAGTGGCAACCCTTAATGTTGCCCCAGAAAGTCTTAAAGTTGATTTTCTTGTAGTGAATAAAGGTGTTTTTGAAAATCACACTACTGGTATAAATATTGTAATATTTATATGGGTATTCATAGCTTTCCAAGAGTATCTTTGAAGTTCTCCAATTAAAAACATATAACCTATAAATGAATAGTCTCTTGAGAGTTTCTTATTATTAATACATATAACCTCACATTGTAAGATATTTCACAAATATGTAGATCTATGCTCTTATGTAACTCTTAAATGTAATTTAAGATCTTACAGCCTATAAATAGTGTGCATGTATCAAGTTATAGTAAGTTTAAGATAAATAAGAATTATCACTCCCTTTTCTCTCTAATTCCCTCTTGTGTCTCTTTATCTCTCTCACACTTTCAATCTCTTGTATTTTTCTTATTTTCATAACATGTTGTTAGCATGAGTTTATTCTGAAAGATTATGGTCTAGCTTTCTATTTTTTCTATAGCCCATTTGGTTTGATTACATGGAAGATGATTATATATAATTCCAATACAATATATCAATTACAGTATTTGGTTGGGCTTACGTAATATAAACCATATTTTATTTTCAAACAACACCTGCTGTCCGCCCACTTTGTGGTCGATGTAATGCCTCTAGAGGCAATATAAACTATATTACAAAATGTAATTTACATCATTTAATGTAATAATAATTACATTGCTATAAGTGATTAATGGGAATGCAAGCATTTTCTAATCAAGTGAAGAAGACAATATTGCCATTATAATTTTTTAATTTGACCAAAGTGCTCATACATAAATGTTTTTAAATAATTACCACAATTAAATATTAAAAATATTAAGTAATTATATAATATATTTTTTAAAATATTCCCCAATAAAAAATTTAAAAAAATATATTTCACCATTAAAAACATTACAATATCTCATTAAATAATATTCTCACAATTAAATATTAAAAAAATACAATAAACACAACATGTATCCGACATAATATTTTCACCATTAAATATCAAAAAATTATTATAAACTCGATGTGTACACGGTTCAAATTGAAAAGTTACTATAAACTCAAGGTGTACATTAGACACATAAGTGCGGATAAGAGTAATTTTGTCTCTAACTATATTATTCTCATATATTCTCATATGAGATATAATCCAACCAAACATTTTTATGTATAGACATCATCTTTACTTGATGATGAACCAAACAAATTCATAGACTCATCATTATATTATATTATATAACTTTGTATTACATTCCATTACGTTATCTTCGATTATGTGAACCAAAAGGGCACCTACTCTCTAATTTTCTCATTTTCATACTATAATCTATGTTATTTATTCTCTACATTATTTTATCTTTCTAGTTTACATTATCAGTTGTTTCATATTATTTTATTTATTTTCTTTTATTTTATCTATTTTATCTTTCATGTTGTTATCTTTTTTTTTCATCTTTCATTTTGTCTTGCCTTTTTATTGTTTATTATATATAATGTTGAGTGTTTATACCTATCTATCTATTTGTATTACTTATATTATGTTGTTTTATGTTTCTTATTTTTATTCAGTTTTTTATATTTATAATTTTCTATTTATATACATTTTAATCATATATATATGGATAGTTGTTTATTTAATTAATATTAGTATACATATTTATATAGTGTGATATATATGACTAAGAGTTTATATATTATTAATACTTGATTATGAATTTTAATTTACTTAATTTATTTTAGGAAGAATTCCAAAAAAAGATAAGGGATATGGGGAAAAAACATATCAATATCTAAATGAAATGGAATTTCCGGATTTCGTTTTACTGAATTCTCTTTTCCCTATTTCTTTTGTCTTTTTTTTTTAATTCTCCCTTTATTTTATTATATTATTATTTTAATTTTATTTAATGGCTAGAGCCCATAAGCCATAATACTTATAATTTATGATTGGATAATTAGAAGTTATATCATTTTTGTAATAGTTTTGTGGTTTTACTATGAAATTACCACTAGCCGCACAATAATGTTAACCATGTGATAATCTAATTATGCAATGGAAATCACATATTCCAATTAAACATGTCCTAAATAGACTTTTATAATGGTTCTTATATAAAAGAACACAACTCATTCCAGTAAATAATGTAACAAAAAAAATTGGGAACTTTGATGATATGATTTTTACAAATATCAAACCTTGAAGGCTGAAAGTTCAAACAGCAAATGACATAAAAAGGTTTTGTAGCATTAAAATGGTATTTTTACCATATATATTGTCTTGAACACAAATAATTCATAGCAACTTATGTCACTCAAAAGTAAAAATCCTAAAGATTTATAAGTATATTTTGTGCAATCTCAATTCCCAATTAATATACATTGTAACCATTAAAGGCTAGTCATGTAATTTCTCCCTCATTCTCTTTCATTTCCTCTTGACATACTCATCTATACATCCCCTCAAATATCTATGTTAGAATCTATGGCCAATAGCCACATTATTTTTTATTTTGTGATCAAAAGAAATTATGCTACTTTTGATTTGGTTACTTTATAAAATGTCACTTAGTGATATCAATAAATGACATATATCTGCAAAAGAACTCAAGACAATTTTATATAGAAAATATTTTCGCTTGTCTTGAAGGCAAATAACTTAAGAATTGTATCATAGTCCTAAAGACTAGCATATGATAAAACTCATGCCTACAAAAAAAGGCATATGAGTAAGGCACAAATTGGCATTTAAAATTCAATAATGAAAATTATTGCTTTTGAAGAAAATAATGTTTTTGCCATAATGTTGAAGTACACATTTTACTATGGCAATTGAGATAGAGGTTTGAGGAAAAATTGAATCATATACAAAGTAACCAAATCAAAATACATGAAAAAATGCTAAAAGGGGTTATGAAATCAAATGGCCAAAAAGGTGGTCATAATATTGATATATTTTATTGTGTATTTGTGTACAAATTTAAGGGATGATATATTATCTAACAAAATTCCAATTGATACTCCCATTGTGACCTTTAAAATAATAAGGGTATAATGTTATTAAACCATATAACTCCCAAATTAAAGGGTTGATAGTATTTATTCCCATAACCTTCAATTATACAATTAAGTTGGTTAATTATAAAATTTATTTGTTAATATATGGTGTATGTTACTATTATTCATACATAGATCGGGTTTATTATGTCAAACTTATATATGTTTTATTCTTGGGATTTGTGCTTCTATGTTGCTCCATAGATTCTTATCAAGCACTCAACTTATGTATACCAACATCAATGTACTTTCTTTCATTATTAGCTCTATCTTCCATCTATTTTCTTCTCTTGAGCATTATTATGTTGTCTTACATATATATGCAGGTTTTCTTAGTTCATAAAGATTTCATTATTGAAAGGCATACAAATACTCTTCAATTTATATTTTATTATTGATAACTTAGTGTCTTTTCTCTCAATTTCTTGTATTTCTTCTTCTAATCATTCTCATATGGCATGTTTAACTTTCAAACATTAATCATGATAATATATATATATAATATTGAAATCAAATTAGTTTTATGTGACATTTGTGAAAAAAAATCATATATCACGTTTGAATTAAGAGAATGATAATTTTTTTAATGAGAAAATTCATTATGAATATGATATGATTTGTTAGACAAAAGTATTTTGTATTGTGTGTAAACTAGATATATATTGTAAGTCAAATTTATGAATGATCAAATAATAGTAAAAATTTAAAAAAATACTATGAATATTATAATTATTTATTATTTTGTAGTGTATGCATTTATCTTTACATTTTTCTCAAATTAATTTTAGTCCCTAAACATTACAAATCATGGGAACAAGATCTTTATGTATTTTGATTATGCTTAGATCTCTTCATGTTTCTTTATGTGGTGGAAAATTCCAAACATTTCACACTTTGAATACGTACCAAAAGAGGCAAATTGAAGTATATTGTTATTAGTGAGAAATGATGCATATAAACTCTATAATATTTGTTAGTTCTTGAAGAATTTAACATCACAAAATTGATATAGTTCCTAAAGAATTAATTTCGTTTTTGGTGAAAGAAGAATTGATCATAAAAATTTATGACCTACAGATTTACATATCAAAGTTTTGATTTGTTAAAGGTCAGAAAGTAATGGCCCAATTGGATTGAAATCTATGATTGTATGTGACATATGGAATATTTGAGCTTCTACTCATACTTGAGGGGAGATATTTAAAATACAAGTATGAGTTAATATTAAAAGTTGTACTCATATACTCCTCACAAAACATATTGATTTAAAAAAAGAGATGTCATATTAAGATTTTAAATCAAGATCTTATTAAAATTAAAAAGTTTATTGTTGGTTAAGAAACATGTTACAATAAACCAAAAGTTTATTTATCCAAAATAATGTTATTGTTGGCATGACCTGTTTGATCATCCAACTCATATATATGATACAAATTATCAAATATTATGTATTGACTCCCATTAAATAACTAGAAGATTTTTCATGAATAACCAACATCCTATACAATGTAATATCTTATATGTGATGTTTGTACTCAAACTATCACTAGCTATGATTTGGAATGAATCTCTATAATTATAAAAATATATTAAACTCATATATGGGCTCATTCAAATAGCATGTACACCATATAAGTATCATATAAATTATAGAAATGTAATTATAAGATGCTTACATGTGAGATTACTATTAGTTTGGAACCTAAAGTTTGCAAGAGTGTTTGAATAAATTATTATATTAAGCACGCAATTTTTAGATTATATGATTCAAAAATTATTTATTAAAGCCTTCAACAATACTGAGAATCAAGTTTCTATTTCATGTCGTCATACTTGATCTTACATATTGCAATACTTATACAAAACAATAAAATTCTCTTGTCCATATATTTTTCATATTAAATGTTTGAATGTGCAATGTTTATTTATATCAATCTACCATAATGCACATAGATATTTAAATAAAGTTGGGATGAAATTGTTAGGTAAGAACCTCCTTCTTCTTGTTTGTCTCCAAATGAAACAAAATGATATTTCTAAATAAAAACAAATAAATTTAGGAGTCTTATACTGCATAATCATTCAATTGTCATTTGATAAAGTTTTTCAAAACTTAAGGGGGAGAAATTGAATAGCTGGAAAATAGAACAAAAGAAATGCATTATTAATATCAAATATAAAAATATAGCAATGGACCATAAGTTCATCAGGTTTTGTATTTATGAAATATTGGATAATATTTGCCAAATGCAATTATTGACCTAAATGAGAATTATTAAATCTCATATCCCAACTAAACATGCTCTAATCAAGAAAAATGATAGTGGGACATGCCTAAAGCATAAGATAATAATTGGTGCCAAAAGAAAAGAGAAATGATCAAATAATTAAGATAATTATATTAAGAAGTATGTACTCATAAGAGACCAATACATAACTAATTGTAAAAATCTAAAAGAGGTTCTAAAAATAATAAAGATATCTCTATGAATTATGTCATAGAAAAAATGGAACCAAAAACCGATAAATTGTCAACAACAATAGTTTTAATGATGATATCAAGCAAGGTGAGTAAAACCGGACCGGCCGGTTGGACTGGAAAATCGGCCAATCGAACTTAAATCTGGTCCAGTTGCATCATTGAACTGTTGGCCGAGTCGACTCGACGGCCAACCCGACGAGTTGTCCGGGTTAGTTGAGTCACTATTTAAAAAAAATAGTGAGACGGCGGATGGAGAACTATAGAAGAAGAAGGAGACCACAAGCGAACGACAGAAGAAGAAGAAGGACGTTGCATGTGACTGCGAAAGGCGACGGCCAACAGCTAAAGGCGACGAACAACTAACTGCTGAGTCAAACGGCAAACGGCGAGCGGTGAAGAACGTTGCAGGAGACAGTGAATTATTGCATGCTTAATCACAGTGAAAAGAAAAAGGGAACAAGTTGGGGGGATATGAAGCAGCTAAGAAGGTTAGTGGTTAAAGGGCAGTGGATGAGCAAGTTGGGTGCAAGAAAACAGCAATCAAACAGTGAGATGAGGGAGATGGGGAATTGTGTAAGGATATGGTTGTTGAGGAGGATATCTCTGTACGTATGTGGAGGGAGAGGAGTGTGTTTTCTAGGAAGTTTCACTAAATAAATAGGATCCCACAAATTGTAAAGAGGATCTGAGAGGGCACATGGAGAATGGCTGTTGATGCCCCAACAACCACTCAAAATGAAAAGGAAACGCTTGACCATCCCTCCCTAATTTATTTGAAAATGAAGGATCTATCCTTATGCTCTGCCCTACTCCCTCCTGGCTGTACTCGTCTTCCATTTATTGCGCCCTCTATTATTTGCTTGTCGCTTTCACTCTATATCTCTAACGGGTACGGAAGGTCTTAGTCGGTACGTACGGGCCAGCTAGGATATAGGTACTACAGTACACATTATCAACATCGCTCACAAGTACAGCCCACAACCATGCATGCACCTACATGAATTATGCTCGATCAGTTCCACACCACAAGCTCTCCCTGTGTGGTTATAACTTACAATAGTCTCTGATGTAGATAGCACGAGTTCCTTTAGTGTTGCCAGTACACAACTTCATTTTACTTCAATTCCCAAGTAATCATCATCAGTCATATCAGTCTTTTTATTTGTGATTTTGTGGTTTACGGAATAAGTACATATATATACGGATTCTTAACTTGATTCTGATGAGCCAATTCTAACAAGCTTACATCAGTCAAAACACATGCACAGTTGCACTCAATTATATTATAGACGTACTGGTCACTTTATACGATATATATTGCAGATATAGAATTATGCGGAAAAAAGGAAGGGGGTGGTGGGGAACATAGGGATATTGCGTTCACATATATGATTTAGTAGCAAGATTAAGGGGCAAACTTTGTCAACAAAATCCCACAAGGTCCAGCTAATGCATCATTTAGGCTTCTCAAACCCAATTTGGAGATGAAGTTTCCTTCCAACTTCCAACAGACACAACACTCGTCTCTCTCTTCTCGATGTTGGACGACTGATTTAGAATAAGGGATGAGGCATAAACATGTGGGAATCATCATTATAATGAAAAGTAAAGGCACGTCAAAGACCGTACCCTTAGCTGCACCTCATTCATCACTTGTCAAATTTTGTTAATTGGTTTAGGAATCATATAATAATTTCTTAATATGGTACAGGAAGGGATGCCTTCAAATCTGATATATAATATTCTTTGTGTTCCCGAGTGCCTCGCAAGGCGCAAGGCGCAAGGCGCAAGCCGCAAGCCGCAAGCCACAAGCCACAAGCCACAACGGCGTTAGGAAGAAGGCAGGAAGGCAGGCCGCCTGGATATACCTTTGTTGGAAATTGGGGGTGGAAATAGATTACACTCCTAGTATTAGGTCATGCCTATTTTTATAAAGCCTAGTATATAGGCTTGACCTACTTAATTTTTTTAATTTATACAATTATGTAAATATATATACTATCATCTAAATAATTTTATAAATTATTTATAAATTTACTAGCTTAACCTTAATTCTCAGGTTTTTTCCCTTTAACTTAATCATAAGTTTTACATATTATTATCATTACACTCAAACTTTGATTATTTTGCATAAAAGATTCACCCATACCTTTTTTATCTTCAATCGTTCATGATAACAATGCTAACTTATTGCCTCTCCTCTAATTTTTATCGTCCACTATAGCAATATTATAATTTTAGTAGAATGAGTTTGTCTCAATTTATATGAGAAAAGTAAATGAGGTAATATATTGTTTTATATGCTTCTTGTTATACTTGCTCAATTGCAACAAATAATTAGTTTTCATTATTTCTACTTGTTCGTACAATTTTCGTCTCTATTCATTCTTTTCTTTTCTTTATTAAACCTTTATATTACGACAATAATGAATGTTAATATTTTAAAACATAATGTAGAAATGTACATAAGTGTGAAGGGTTATATATGAATTTAAAAGTATAGTCATTAAGGGCCATTTAAAGGTTTAAATTTTAAGTAGACATTTAGATAGGCTTCAAATCTTGTCAAGCCTTTTGAAAGCTTATGCTCAAACCTAAAATAAAACCTACACACAGACTCAGGCCTAGGCTTAAGCTTTAAATCTCTGTCGTAAGCCTAAACCTATTTAAGTAAAGTTTAACTAGGTTTGGCATGTTTCCATCTCTATTGGAGGCATTGTAACTCTTGATTCT
>JBAGKO010000011.1:3207861-3240148 GCA_037177275.1 Acacia concinna
AGAAAAAAAATAGGCGTGCTAGCGTTTATAAACGAGTTGGCCTAGTTAACCTGCCGACCCAATCGGGCCAGCCCGTTAGCCTGTGGGCTGGCCCAATTCCCACCTCTAATCCCAATACATACGAAGCCCCCTCTAATGTGTTCTCTGTTGTGCCCTAATTTTAGAGCACTTTTCGATTATTATTTTTTTGTTCTTTTCATCATTAAATTCTACACAAAATAGGTGACATTTTGATATATTATAGCCACAAAACAGATTTATTTTCAATTTGTTAGGATTTTTCAAAGATTTAAAATTGTTACATTTTTTAGTTTTTTTTAATTTAGAGTTTTAAAAGTCTTAAATCTTTAAAAAATCATAACAAATTGAAAACAGATCCGTTTGAACTCCATAAAATATCAAAATATCACTCATTTTATATAAAATGTATTAATAGAAAGAACCCAAAAAATAATAATCAAGAAGTGCTTCAAAATTGAGGCGTAACAGAGAGCACATCAGAGAGTTCCCAATAGATAACACCCCAATCCCATAAGAAGAGGGTTTAATAACGAACACTAATACCTCTATTAAAAAGTTTATCTTACGTGGGAATCAGTTACGTACTCGTATCAACAGTGGATACCTCGAGCCCAGACCCAAAAACTCCTAACCTATTTTATATATTTAACATATTTTTTTTATAATAATTAGCCGCAAAGGGAGTGGATTGGAGAGGGCGAGAGGCTATAACCCAAGTTTTCAATTTATACTTTGCTTCACATATAGGAGTAAGTATTATGTATGACAAAACTCTTAAAATTTATACAAATTTTATATTATATAAATGTTTTTTTATTGTCTCATAGAAAATAATTATGGTACGCGTCTGATAATAACTAGTATATATAATTTATGTGGAACTCTGATCTTGAGCATTTAAAAAGTGGATAATTTTCATCCTGTAGATAAAGTTTTCTAATAATAATAATAAATTGCAACGGATAAAATATTTTAAATAATAAAAATAAAGTTTTCTTTTGGTGGGTGTGTGGGGAATGTTGTTAAAATAATAAAAGGAACAGAAAAATATATAAAGTGCTCTCCCCGAGAGTTCCTAGCATCTTAAACTCGATCTTAGGGCGATTAGTTTGCAAAGGTTGGCCAGACGTCAATTAAATAAAGAATATGGAAAATTGCGATTTGGTTTTAAAGGAGAAAATTTATTATTAAACAGTTATGTAAAACTGTGTAATGGTAATAAAATTTTTTAGAGTAGTCAATGAAACTCAATAAATTATTAATGACAACCCTTAAAAGTCTCTGGAGTCGTTAACTAAGACTTCATTATAATTACATAATTTTATAAAACCATTTAATTGTAAATTCTCTTTCTTATAACTAAATCTTAATTTTTCTTAAAGAATATGGGTCCTACATGATACTATCGTCAAATTGTAAATGTGTTGAGGGCAAAATTGCCTTATAATGTAGTTTACGATGCTTGTAGCTCCTACTCTTCTCGTGATACTTTTGTGCCTTTACTCTATTTCAAATAATATATAAAAATTGTTTTAAGACAAGTTTTTGAAAAAATTCTAATTTAAAACCTTTTGAAATTTTAAAATCTAAAAAGGTCTATTAACATTTTAAAAAATTATTAAGGTACCATAGACTAAATTGAGTTTTTTAAATTGGCTTATGTGAACATTAGCGAAAATACTAAGACTCATAATTAAATTTACAAATCCGTGTTGATCACTGTCTCCCTATCTCTCCCTGTTAGTATTGTTCATCTAACACTGACACCTGCTGACACAAAATGACAGAGGAGAAAGGAATATCTACCATTGACATGAACAGTAGCAGAAATACCAAACCTCGTAATAAAATTCACAAGTTCGTGCTGATCATTATTCACATCAGCCAATTTAAAAAACCCAATGTGGTTTCATGATATCTTAATGTCTTTTTAAAATATTATTAGACCTGTTTGAATTTTAGAATTTCAGAAGGTATTAAGTTAAAATTTTCCCAAAGTTCCCCATCATTCAAGAAGATAAAAAAAGTAATGAGAAAAAACCATCAACATGTCAATATCAAACAATACATATTTATATAATAAACATAGTTACTATGAGTGTTCACTTTCGTCATGACTTTTCTATTCTAGTTTTGTCATTTTGACACTGGAAGAAAAGTAAGGTACAACCCATCGTATGTGGGTTCAACTGACGAGGGGTTAAACACGTTCATAAATAGAGTAGTATTCGATCTCTGGGAAGATCACTTAGTTGTGGTTCCAGTCGCGGCGTTTGGGGAGGCATCCTAGTTCTAAGGTGCCTAGGTTAACGCCTGATGGTAATTAATGACTCGCCCTGCCCGGCATCAGTATCACCTAGGAGGAATGGAAATTTCGCGCTGCCCTTGGATCGTGGGTGAGCTCGACCCCCTTCTAAAAATTTATGTATAAAAAAAGTAAGGTACAAAAAATCAGACTGAGCAATAAATCGGTTTTGGTATGGGTTCAAGGTTTAAAGGGTTCAACCAAGTCGGACTAGGGGTTGAACTGATCATATTAAAATATTATAATTTAATTGACAATGATAAAATAACACTATATATAGATATAAAAATTAAAGAAACATATAAATATCATTTATAATAATAAAATATGTGACAATATATTGAATATTTTTAAAATTTCATAAATAAATGGGTAATATTCTTTTTTTTCTTTTTTTTCTTTTTTTTTGTAAAACCTATTCGATTGGCCAGTTTTTCTAGTTCGATCGGTTCAGGCCGGTTCAACCCCTCCCCACAGTTCCTTTGTTTTGGACTGGATCAGGGTCCAGTTCCCGATCGGACCAAACGGTCCGATCCTGATTTTTGCACCATGGAAAAAAGTGAAACAAGACAAGATATCAGAAAATGATAGAATGTGAAATGGACTTTATCTTGTCCCTGCTTTTTGAATCATCATGGATATTTGTTTTTTAAAAAAAATTGGTTTATTTATAAGTACTGTTTTCTTTTCTAATTCATATAGATATTAGATTTAGCTCTAAATGAGTAGTGAATAAGAAATTATGTTGTTATTAGTTTAATATATCTAATATTTTTATTTAAGATAGGGAAAATCCCATATAAAGACACTTAAATTACCAAAATTCTGATTTAAATAATTGAATTTAACAAATTATATATCAGGTTATATATACTATTAGGGATTTAAGGTTTCAGTCAAATTACATCTATATCCCTTAGTTTTATTGAAATGTAGGATCAATTAATTCCTTGAAAGTAGAAGTATATATAATTTTTTTATCTTAAGAGTACATAGAATTAAAAAAGGTAAATTATTTTGTACTATAATGTTGATTGACTATCATAAAATATTTCAATTTATTCTAACAATTTTTTTTATATTTGTATATAAAAAGAATATTGCTTATTGTTAATGTTTGGAAAGAGGTATGAGAATAAGAACAAACGAGTCATACAATGCTTTATAAAAAATTAATTGATAAAACAAATTATAGAGTTATTTTTTCAATTTTTTTATTTTGATAATTAAGAAATATGGATGTAATTTAACCAAAAATTTGAATATCTAATTAGGACACATAACTTAATATATAATGTGTTGAGTTTGATGATTGAAATTAAAATTTTGGTAATTCAAACATCTTTATATAGGATTTTCTTTTAAAAATATAACTAATATCTTTTTAAAAAAATCCACTGCATCAAATTCATGGAATGAAAAACAACAAACAGGAAAGTACTAATGTTATTTAGACTTTAAGAGTTTAGACTAATGATGAGTGTGGACTAATGAATTTAATTCCCTTATTTAAAGGATTTAAATTTAAATTCAAGTTGTTTCCTCTGGAATATGTAGTTTTCTATTTCCTACAATCAACAATCAGGTTCAAGGCTTCTTTTTTTTTTTTTTAATTTATGATCATCGTTCTTATTAAATTCTTCTTTTTTATTTACAATCTGGTGCAAGCTTTTTTTTTATTTATTTATCTACGATAATGGCTTCTTCTTTTTTTATATAGACGATAATGGCTTTGATAATGTTTAAGTTTTAATTATTTATTATTTTGATTATGTTTTCAAGGTAAAAATTATAAAAGAGAATGATTATATATTTATATTATTTAATTTCAATCATCATACTTCAACTTATATATTTAATTTTTTATACATTTTAGTTTTGACAGGATTTAAAAAGGGAAAATTTCAGTTAAATGCCTTCTAAAATTGGAAAACCCATAAAGGTATGTTAATATTTGCAAAAGACACGTTGATGATAAAGGGGGAATCTGGGTTTTCAAAGTTATGAGCAAAAGACATAAATGCCCCTCAATTAAAACTTCACCTTCTTCCCCCTTCTCCCCCATGACTCATACGCTCTCTGCATCTTCCCAATTTCAGCTAGCTCTTCCCTCTCTCCTTTTTCTCGTTGTCTCCTTTCTATGGAAGGTCTTACCACTTTCCTTGCTCTAGCCTCCCTACTTGATCTACATCTTCAAGTCGGCATCTTTTCATGTGTTTTTTTTGTAATTCTTGGCTTGCATGATCTTTGGCGGTAGTCATGATGGATTGACAGTAAATGCGAGTTTTTCGACAGTGGCGATTGTAACACCCTCGTTCCTTCTCCCTCTTCGTTCTAAACATTTTTCCTTTCTCTCATTCACCCTTTGTCTTCTCTCTTTAGCTCTTCTCTCTCTATCATCATGCTTAAGCTTGATTCCGTGGTAAAAGAGGAGTAAGAGATGCAAAAAAAAAAAAAAGGAACAAAAGAAAGGCTCCAAGAAGAGCAAGAGATCAAAGTTAATTCTTTGAGACTATTTTTTTTGGGTTTGGGTTTATTGGTGAAAGGTGAGGAAATGTGTGAGGAAAAGTAAACATGTTAGTTAATATTGTTCTTCACCTCTGATAGTGATAGAGCTTATTAGCAATCATCATTAGTTGATTCTTTTCTCCTTGGATGAATTCTTTGATGTCTAAATTATATACTTCACTATTTGTTTTAGGAATATCCTTGACTTGGTTTTAGAGTTGATTAATTTATGCCTAATGAGTATGGAAAGGAAGAAGGTTCAAGGAGGGAGGTGCTTTACAATCTGGGTATAAGCAATTAGCATGATATTGAGTAATTCATTATAGAATGTATAAAATGATTGAGTAATTCAAAACATGTTATAACACAATATACAATGGGAAACGAAACTCATTATGGTGTTGATAAAATAAATAAACAAGGAGTATCTTGACAAAATTGAGTGACCATAATTATTGGTACTAACCAAATCATTAATGGGATTTGTTAGAATAATAATGGGTTTGAATAGACTCGTTATGTGTTTGACAAAAAGAAGGAACAAGTTACTTGAGGAAATTAAGTTACTAGTAACCACTAGTATTAACCAAAATCGCAATAGTATTTGCTATAATCATAATGGTTATCACGATATTAGTGATGGTTTTGAATTTTGACAAAATAAAGGCACAAGGTGTTTGAGCAAACTAAGTGACAATAACCATGGGTATTAACTAAATCCATAATAGGATTCGCTGAAACACTAATGGATTTGACTATACTCAGTATGGTCTTGTCAAAATGAAGGAAGAAGGAGTAACCAGAGGAAATTGACTAAATATAGAAGTTATTGGTCTCAAATGGCATATTCCTCTCTATATACATTAGTTACAAACTTTAAGTATGTTCCTCTCCATATACATAAGTTATTGTCATGGCGCTTAGAGCTTTCCACCTCTTGGACTGTGCGTGCAGCAACTCTTGGCTTAGTACATGCATCCTCGAAATTCTTAATAGGAACAAACTTCAAGTATGCTTTCAATTCTGGCCTAACTTTGTCAATCAGCTGTCTAATCTTCCAATTTGGGTTGTTACGCTACTTCAGGTATGTAACATATTTCATCAAGAGAAGGAAAGTAGAGATACTTGTCTTTATTCATATCCCCCTGACAAAGAGCATTGGAATTCCAACTCCTTCTCATGCTACAACTCCTCTGGAAAGTAGTGCTCATAGAACATGTCCTTAAACTCATCCCATGTCAGAGCCGAGATGTCAGCAGGTCTAATGCTCTTCCACCATTCATTCACTTGGCCCTTAAGAAGAATGGTAACTGCTTATACCATTTGCTGACTAATACAATCCACCGCTTGAAATAATGTCTCAATGTCTTCAATCCACATCTCTCCCTTGACAAGATCAAGATCACCATCAAATGTAGGAGGGTGAGGTCGAGCCAAATCCTTATATACACAAGAGATGGACTGAGGAGGTGAAACTAATGGATGCTTCAGTGCATAATCACTTTGGCCCTCACATGGAGTGTTATGTGGTTCTTTAGAGTTATTAATGGTCACAACCATTCTCCATAGGGGTTTCTTCTGTTGTCTTCTTTCCACTATCCTCCTTAAGCTTTTTAAGTCGCTCATATACCAAACCTCCTTTAATTCTTACATAAAAGCAGGTTTGTTAAACAGACGTTGTTGCTGTTGTGGCTAAGCATTTGGGAGTGGGGGCCCACTACTCCCGAAACCAATACGACAAGTTCATTCCATCTTCTCCCCACCTAAGGATGCAACCCACCATAATAAGTGAGTAGTCAAACAAAACAGAACATAAAGAACTAACAATGAAAGTATGTATGATATTATATATTGTCATTATATGCAATGTATGTAACATAATTTGCAATGTCGTTGAATTTGATACCCAATTGTAAAGAAGTCTTTCCATATAACCATAATTAACCAAATATTTTGTCAAATCACCATTAAACTACTATCATAATTAATAAAATGTAATAAATGATTTAGATGCATTAATTATGATAGAAAAGTTTAAAACTAAATTTTTAAAGGAACTATCATGATTAAAATAATAAAGCACAGTATCATGATTAAAAGAATAAAACCCAATATCATGATTAAAAGAATAAAACCCCTTTATAGAAATTCAATAACATATTAGTCTTTGGACTTCTCTAAACCCTTAATGGATGTTCATTCTTAAGTTCAACACTTTAACTAAACAATTCACCATTTCATGCCAAAATATCTATATCAAATTAGGTGTGGACCCAAAAATTTAGAACACAATCATAGGGCCTATAGGCCATCCAAAATCATTAATAGTTAGCTAGTCCTAGAGAAATCAAAAGTATATAGTTAATGCATCAAATCCTTAAAATAAATCAGAATATGCACAATGAGCCCTAATGTGGCAATATACAATAATCAACCATTACCAAAAGGATGGAAGCACTATACTTAGCAGAAGTAGTTTAGGCTTTCGAGTCTTCCCTGACAAGCCCTCATAAGAACTATCACCTGGAAAAAATGTTAAATCAACAAGGTGAGACAAAAGCCTCAGCAACCATATTTCATCTCATCGGGCATACAAATAAGTGCTCGTAAGGTGTCAAGTGGGAACAGTTAAAAATACACAGCATTAACAAAGATGTCACAAGGCAACAAATATATCAATTTATAATATCATAATCACACTCTTATATTTATCATATGGGTGCATAAATATCAATACAGAACAAATTACTATCTGACCTCCCTTATTTCCTCCCACTTTATTTCCTCCGACTGAACACATGGGCTAGTACTTACCCATGTAACTGGTAGTTCAACTCAACAAGCTTGTCTATCAAGTAATATGGACTGGTCAAAATCCATAAAGAACAAGACCGAACTCTGGGTTTCTCCTCTAATACATTAGTATGGTGTCAAGGCCCTGCAATAACACAATTGGGCTAAAGGGCTAACTAATGTACACTTGGAAGCCCACCACATTTTTTCCTCTTTTCTTACAAGATTTCACCCCTCTTATTTTCTCTAGAATAACCTCCCATGAACTCTACATCCGACATCCCCTATCATAACAATACTCAAAAGATACAATTATACTCAACATATATAATCATCACATTCCATTTTCAATTCACAAACTCTCAAGAATTTTCAATATCATAAATCAACACTAAATTCATATAATATTATATTACTATCAATTGCTCAATAAAATAAGTGCCACAAGACAATTTTAATAATAAAATAACTTTATAGTATATATCACAAATCAATTACAAATTTATGTTATATATGTTTAAAACCACTCACAAGTATGCATAACAAGAGAAAAGTAGTTACTTCTCATCAAAACAAAATTCACCATAATAATCCAAGCTCCAAATTCAACTACAAGTCACAAATCAATCTATGACAAACAATTACTGCACATTAATAACTCTTTGAGTTATTAGTTAAATAAAATTAACTTAATTAACATAATTCCATATGCTTAAAGTTTAGCATAAATCACCTAAAAATTCCAATTTCACTCAATAATCCAATTATTTATTTTAACATGAATTTAAATATTTTTCTCAACCCAAATGACTTATTTGGAACACTAAATATTATCCTTTAAACAAAATCCCCAATTTAATATTTATTATTTTTACATATCAAATCGAAAAATTATAAATATTCACTTAATTAAACAATCTAAACCATTTAGAATTTCAACAATACCTCCATCAAGCTAAATAAATCATTTTACCCCAAATTAATTGGTATAAACATCATTTATGAAATTATTTAGGATCTAATTTTTTTAAAAAAATAATATAAAATCTCACAAAAATGACAAAACTAAACTAATTAAAACTAGTCACTAACCTTGCTCTACATTCCTATAGACATCTATTCACAAAATTAAAAAAAAAACTTATCTAAAACCCTAATCTCAAAATGTTTTTCAATTTGTAGGAAATTACTATCAAATGAAAGAGAAAAATATTTGGAACAGATTTCATGAAGGAGGTTTTATGATTTGAAAATATTTTACCTATCAAAATGAATTTCAAAGATTGCCCCAAACTCTGAAAATGAAGAACCAACTCAGCTAACACCTTGCCTCTCCATCGTGTGTACTGTAGTTCATCTACTAGAGCTGATATGGCAGCTGCTTCATGGGGTTATTTTTGAAAGGGTAAAGGTACAAAAATAGGAATAAAGAATTGCGTTAGGAGTAAAAATAGTAATTATGTTTTGTTGGCTGCAAAAATAGTAACAAACATTTAAAAGTTGTGCAAATTTAGAAATTATGTTAATTACCCTTAATATCTGTTAAGTGGGGCCCATTTACTGCCTGGGTGTTAAAAAAACAGACGTTCAGCCTAGTTAACGGCAGTTTCTAAATTTGCACCACTTTTAAATGTTTGTTACTATTTTTGCACCTAATAAAACATAATTACTATTTTTGCTCCTAGTGCAATTCTTTATTCATATTTTTATGTGAGTTGAATCCCCGATTTTATGCTCTTACCTTATAAAATCATGTCACATTTGCACTTAAACTTGTACTAGTCAGAAACTCGATAAAACTCACGAGTTTACTTATCGAGTTTACCAATTTTACGTTTTTACCTTACAAAATTAATTCAACTTGCTATTAAACTCAAGTTATTTTATTCAATTTAATCATGTTCAATAACTTTATATATGAATTTCACATAAAGTTATTTGTTGAATATGATAAATTGTACATGTTAATGATTTAATTTCAATTATTCATATTTAAAGTATATTTAAATTAAATTATTTCTTATACTATATACTTTTAAAACCTATTTATTAATAAAGGTAAACTCTTACGAATTTACGATTCAAGTTTACAATCCAAATTTACATGCTTATCACGAGTTTACTTAAATTTGTGAGTTTGACAACCTTGGTTACAACCACCAACCAAGCCAGCATGTTTTTCTTTGCCATCGCAATACAGCTCCCCTCTTTTCTTTGTCAAAACAACATCACTCATCTTTAATTTACAAGGAGTATTTAGGTATTTTGCTCATAATTTAGAAAACTCAAATTCCCTATTTATGGTAATATGTCTTTCACAAATCTTAACATGCTTTTTCTGAATTTTCCAATTTCATAATATATTTATTTAAAATTTTCCCATCTAAAGAAGAGAAAAGAAAAAAATAGGAAGAATTTCAATGTGGGACCACAGATGATATTTAATTTCAAATTGTTCCCAAAACATTCTAAAACCTCATTTAAGAACTAAAGACTAAATTGTAATTAAATTTACATGGTGAAAAGACCAAATTTCCCTTGTCTTCTTTTTCTAATAAAATATTTGTTTTTTTCTAGGCACCAAGCCGAAGCTCTCCATCAGACGCCAAGCCTCCAGAGTGGGCCCCACCGGAGGTGGCTAAAAAAAATTCTAGCAAGGCGGAGTAGGGTTCAAAGCCCCCTCCCCTATTGTGGAAAATAGAGCCGGTAATACGAGTTTTAACTATGGGCCAAACCTGCCCAACTCGACAAATAGGCCGATTTGGGTTTGGAAAAAGTGGGACCGTTTTAATGAGGGTCTTTTAGGCCCGAACCCATATGGTCCCAACCCGTGACGAGTTCACGGGTTGGCCCATATGGTTTTTTTTTTCTTGGAAAAATATCTATAAAATGACAAGACCCAAGAATCTAAAAATAAGCTCAAAATCCTAACTTTTATGCATGCTTCAAATTCATTTGTAGGTTTGAACTTTGAACTTTGAAATTTAATTTGTATCTTGCAATTTGTAAATGGAAGTCAGCTCATTCCAAATTTTCAAAAAGTGGACTTATTATTTATTAATTGCTATTAGCTTTTTATTATTTTTATGGTTTGGTTCTATAGGGAAAAAAACTTAACATGTCTTTTTTTTTAAAAAAGAAAAAGAAGTTTGAAAAACAGGGAAAAAAACGGGCTAGCCCGCCCAACCCGCCAACCCAGCTGTTATGGGTTAGGTTGGCCAAATGTGAGCCCATATAGATACGGGTCTTTTAGGCTTGCACTCATATGGTCCCAACCCGTAGCGGACTAGCCTGAACCCAGTGATCCAGCCCATATTACTTGCTCTAACACTTCCCCCTAGGAAATGTTATCTTAGTCCTAAAAAATTGGGCAGCACTTCCCCTTATGAAGGCTTATTTTGGCCATATTAGTTGGATAGAACCTCCCCTTAGGTTCACTATCTAGGCCAGTTCAATTAGACAAAATTTTCCCTTAAAAAAACTCTAAAAATTGTTGAAAAATAAAGGAATTCAAAATAGGGAGACAACTGGAACTTACTTAGATCAAATATCGGGCCAAGACTGCTCAATATTCTACCGGAAGGGGCTTACTTTAAGAGAGGGGGGGAGAGTTTCAACAGGGAGGGGAGTTCAGTTTGGAGAGAATGAAGGGGGTTTATTTATAGTTGAAGAGGAGGGGCGAATATAAAGTTCTATAACAGTAGTTAAAAACAAAACTACTGTAGTGAATAATAAAACCAAAATCGTAAAAAGCGTCTTTATTATTGACTATCTTCTAATAACTACTCCTACTTTACTCCAATATTTACTACCCTGCAGGATGGCTGCAGATGACGTTCTTAAACTTTTTTTTTAAGAAAAAATTATAAAACAAAAGTAGTTAATAAATCTAGAGTAGTACATAGCAAAAAAGGTCGTTATAAGGGATTACTCAGCCAGAAAAAGGGAAAATAACATATAAATATCATGTGAATTTTAATTTTTAAATTAGTCACATTGCCTATAAGAGTAATAGGATTAATTAAACTTGTATAACAATTAACAACTCAATTTTATAAAAAATCACTTTTTTGATATTTTAAAATTAAGATGGTATTTTTTTGTTGTTCTAAAAAAAAAACATATTTAATATCCTAGTTTTGCTATAAACTACTTTTAACAAAATTCAAAAAAATAAAAGTGTATTATGTCACTAAAGCTCCAATATCTAAGCACCATCGCTAAAGCTCTAGAGCTCTTGTTGTCGGTCACCAACAAACTCACTAGAGCTATGGTGACCAACTACCGACAGATGTGAGGACAATGATGCAAGTTCCCAACATTTCAAAATTATAAATGAATCTATTGGAACTGATTTAGGATTATTGAAATTCAACACCTTCATTTATCCTTTTGATATTTTTAAGGTATTTTTCTGTATTTTCATTTTTTTAACTTTAAAAAATTACTTTTAAAAATTACTCTACAAAAGCATTTGAAATTAAATAGAGATAATACAATCAAACAAACTCTAACAATGTTTTTAATGCGTGTTATCTTTCTTTTTATTATTTCATTGGTTACTATGTATGTTTATCACTATTATGGAGCATAATTATCTTCTTTTTTATGTTGTCAGTGTCGCGGTAGGTTGAGATTATCAAATTAAAGATAATTTGCTCATTCCCTATTGTGGGCAATCTCAAGCATGCCCTTGCTGGGCTTATCTTCTTCTTCTTTTGGCCAAAGCATACTTATAAAAAAAATAGGGAAATTCCTAAAAAAATACCAAGGAAATCTAAAAAAGAAAAAGCAGTGTATTTACATGTAGAAATCTCAAGTCATCTTTCAATAGGAATATGAAATTTTTGCATTCTTGAAAAATTTTGAGAATTCACCTAAATGTCCTTAAATTTTATTTCAATAAACAAAATCCCTAACCCTTGTCAGCCGCCGGAGGTGATAACCATCACCATAGTGTTGATGACCTTGCCAGCGATCAGGCACCGGCGCTCCAGCATCAACAACATTCATTAATATAAATACTGTAATTGTTAATATAAATACTCAGGTTGTTAATATGATTCACCGGAGCTCTAGCAGTCTCATATAGTTTTTTTAAATTTCACAAGCACAAGTCATCAACGTAGGTACTCAAGTTATTAATATGGATACTAAAGTTGTAGGAGCTCTAGCAGTGTCATATGTATTTTTTTTAACTTCTCAAGTAAAAGTTATTGATATAAATACTCCAATTGGTAGTATGGATACTAAAGTTATAAATAAGGTTAATTAGAGCTTTGGCGGTTACGTTTCATATATGTACCACTTTAGTATCCATATTTACAACTCGAGTATCTATATTAATAATATTTGCTTCTTAACTTTAAACAAAGTATGAGATTGCCAGAGCTTTGGTGAACCATATTAATAATTTGAGTATCAATATTAACAATTACAGTATTTATATTAACAACTTTTGCCAATGCTAGAGCTCTGGTGGCTGGCTGCTGGCAATGTCATTGGCGTTGTGGTAATGGTTGTCACCTTCGGGCACCAGCACCAAAGCTCTAGTGGCCAACAAGGGTTAGAGATTTTTTATTAACATAAAATGTAAGGGCAATTAAGTAATTTCTCAAATTTTTCAATATTACAAAAATTCCAGATTCCTAGACTTACTTAGAATTTCTATATTTGAGCACACTGATTTATCTTTTTTATATTTCCATAGTACTTTTATGGGATTTTTCCTAAAAAAATATAAATATGCAGATTTATATACTGCATGCCACTATGCCAGTGTATCGTTGGAAAACAAAATGAACATCCAATTCGATCTGTACTTTTCAACATCCAAAGTTTTTTTATCAATTAAGTTCACAATTTTTACTAAATATAATCATGATATTATTGGCAAAAAAATCATAATAGTAACTAAGTTAATTTATACAGAACATGTTACCGGACATCAATTAAATGATATACTTCGAAAAACTCTTAAAGAGCCTTGGCTTGAATATCTTGGTATTAAACGGAGGATAATTACTAGTGAATATTTCACCTACTCTCAATGTAGCAAATTATTTTCCAAAAGCCCTCGTAACTTTATGAAATAACACTACAACCTTATGGGGCTCAATGAAATTAATTTCACTGAGGGTATATTTGACTTAATGGAGGGGAGGGGAAGGGAAGGGAGAGTTTGAGAAGGATTTTGTTTTACTTTATTTAGATGGATAAAAAGGGAGGAGAGGAGAGAGATTTTAATAATGTAAAAAAAGGTAATCAACAACATAATAATATAATTAATAGAAAATAAAATAGACATTAGTCGATGTAAAAGTTTTTAAAGTGTAGAATATAAAGGAGAATTGCTATTTGTCATCTAATAAAAAAATTTGTTTGTAACTTTCAAAATTTGTGTATTAATTTGTTTCTCTTATTAAAAATATATATAGAGCGGTAAAAAATATAATATAATATGATACTAATAATGTATAACACAAGTCTTAAAGAGAGATAACATAAACATATTAAAAAAGAATAAAAAGCATGTGCATGTTAATTAATAGAAGCCAAAATAACCCATCGTCCGTAGGTTCAACTGGTGAGAGGGTTGGACACGCTCACAAATAGAGTAGTGTTCCACCCCTGGAAAGACCACTTAGTTGTAGTTTTAGTCTCAATACTTGGGGAGGCATCCTAGCTCCAATGTGTCTAGGTTAACGCCTTAGGGTAATTGATGGCTCGCTCTACCCGATATTAATATCACCTAGGAGGAATGGAGATTTCGCCTTGCCTTTAAATCGTGGGTGAGCCCGACCCCTTCCAAAAAGTTTTCTATAAAAAAATAAAGAAGCCAAAATATAACATTTTTCATATAAATTCCCTTAATCTTAGAATGGAGGGTTAGAAAGGGGAGGGAGGGAAAATCTTAAAAAATTTGCCCTCCCCTTCTAAAATTTTATATTATCTAAATAAGGGGAGGGAAATAAAATCTCCAATTTTGTTCCCCTCCCTCCCCTCATATCAAACTTACCCTGAGGGAAGAGCTTTTTCTATCATAAAAGAGTGAATTGGGAAGAGGAAAAGAATGAGATATTGATGTGCCATATTGGGCTCAATGGCATGGATGATGAAGAGGCAGGCTATGTAGAATGTTTGACTAATTTGATGGTTAGATTTAATATTGGAGGATGATAAGATAAAATTGCTAGTTTAGTAAACTTTTAGAGTGATATTGCTCCTATAAAAACTTCTAGATAACCACATTTCCTGAGCGTAAACTTTTAGACAAAAATGACCCTTAGGTTCTCTTTGAAATTTTAACCCTTAACTATCATTAATATTCTCAAAAGACAGTATAATTTGAAATAGAAATTACCAATTTAATTTATTTTTAAACAATTTTGTATCCAACAACATACAAAAGTTTGTTGGCAAAAAAATAAAAATAAAAATACACAACATTGAAAAGTTAACAGCAAGTGAACTTGTCAAGCTAGAAAAGTGAGTGGAAAAAGAAACACCCATGTGGCTGACGTTGATGGGATACCAGCTCAGTTAAAATATAACTATTAGGTTTACAAACTCTACATTATGGGAAAATTACACTAAGGTCTAAAGTAAGGGAATATATGTTAAAGAGGTTCTGAGATAAAAATTAATTACTGTCAGATCCCAGAATTACTAATGGCGCCCCTTGGGTTGTTAACAACAAATAATAGGGATTTGATAGTAATAAATTTCTTATCTTAAGGACTTAATAGTAGTATTTTCTTATCTTGAGACCTCTTTAATGTATATTTCTTTACTTGGAACCTCAGTGTAATTTTCTCTTATATTATTCATTACTTCGGTTGCTTTTTATAAAAAACAGTTATCCCAATTTTGCGGTTTAAAATATCAATTAAGAATAATAATAATTAAATATATGCTAAAATATACGCTTAGTTTTCAATATTTGAGTTAAGTATATTTTAATCCTTTATATTTATAAAATACATTTTTAGTCTTAAGATTTTAACACTTTTTTTTATCTGATCAAAGGACAAATACACACATACACTAGTACACACCGAAAGCACACCCACCTACTCAAGATGGAGCTTAAGAGTATGTTTGGCTCAATGGAGGGGAGAGGAAGGGAGGCATTTTAATAGAGGGGAGGGAAGGGAAGGATTTAAGAAGGATTTTGTTTTACCTTATTTGAATGGATAAAAAAGGAGGGGAGGGGAAGGGAGGCATTTTAATAGACGGGAGGGAAGGGAAGGATTTGAGAAGGATTTTGTTTTACTTTATTTGGATAGATAAAAAAAGAGGGGAGGGGAGGGATTTTAATAATATAAAAAAAGGTAATCAACAACATAAGAATATAATCAATATAAATAAAATAGACATCAATCAATGTAAAAATTTTTGAAATATAACATATAAAGGAGAATTTATATTTGTCATGTAATAAAAAAAATTTACTTATAACTTTTAAAATGTGTATATTAATTTGTTTTTCTTATTAAAAATATGTAAAGCAGTAAAAAATATAATAAAGTGTAATACTAACAATGTATAACACAAATATAAAAGGGTGATAACCTAGACATATTACAAAAGATTAAAAATCATGTGCATGTTAATTAATAGAAGTCAAAATATAACATTTTCCCTCATAATTCCCCCAATTTTGGAGGGGAGGGTTAGGAGGGAAAAGGAGGGAAAATCTTAAATTTTCCCTCTCTTTCTAAAAATTTTTGTTATTCACATAATGAAAGAGGATCCTCCAATTTCCCTCTCCTCCCCTATACCAAACAAACCCTAAGACATCTCCACCAAAAGGAGATGCTATGTGAATTGGGGCTCACTGGTTGTTGCGACAACACCTCTTCCCCACAAGGAACATCATTTTAAACTTTTTTTTTTTAAAAAAAAAAAACTTCAAGGCAACTCAAAGAAAAAGGCCATATATTTCTACTAATTAAACTATTCTCAATTTTGGAGTTTTGCCTAGTAAGTTCACTTTCACATTCGTGCTCAAGTCCTATACCGGCCTTGCACCTTAGAATTTATTAGGCAAATATGCTGATGGGTCAATAGGCAGTAAGTTTGGATTTGTTGGCGATCTTGATGTCCAAAATATACAATAATTCACATGTATTGTAGTAACGTAGGAGTGGAGTAGGTGTTTGACAAAACGAGGCTCCAAAACTGGACTCAGTGACGTGGAGTGCGATGATTACCGCGTACGGGTTTAGAAACACTTGAGCTGGTAGGGGTGAGCAAATGACCCGCGGCCCGCCCGCCCGCCTGCGCCCCGCAGCTTTTTAACCCGTATAAACCCGCCCAGATTGGCCCCGTAACGGGTACGGGCTGCCCGTACCCGTTTAACTTTATACGGGCGGGTAACGGGTTAGGCCACGGGTAACCCGTGACCCGCCCATGACCCGTATATATTATAAAACACATTACTGCACACCTCACTCTCTCTCAGTCTCGGTCACGAGACACACACATGAGTACATGACAGTATGACACACACACTCACTGACTGACAAGTGAGAGTGACAACACAGACCCAGACCCTCTTTGATTCACAATCACAACACAAACAAGTCTTCACTCTTCCGGTTCTGGTCTTCCCTCGTGCCTCGGCCTCCGCCGCTCCTCCTCGTTCCTCCGCCGCTTCTCCTCCTCCTCGTTCTCATTCCCTTCCCTTCTCCGCCGGCTTTCCTCATTTCCCCCCTAAACCCCAGTCCTGAGCCGTCGCGAGCCGTCGCCGGTCGGCCAGTGAAAGAGAACCAGTGCCTCACACACAGCCGTCGCGTCACCCGTCGGCCAGAGAAAGAGAATCAGACCAGAGGGGTTCGGATCCATCGCCATTCCTTCAATTATCATCATCGCAAGGTGCTCCCAGGTCCCAGCGTCCCTTCCTTCAACTTCAATCGGCATTCTACATCATTAAAGTCACTGCAAGGTACGTTTTGTGCTTTGAATCTTTGATAAAGGCACTGCTCTTCTCTGCCACGCAATGTGCGTTTTGTGCTTTGATAAAGTCACTGCTCTTCTGTGCTTTTCGGATGAACTTGTGAATCAGAGGATAGGGATTTGTTTTGATTTAGGGTGAAAAAATAGTCTATTGAAACAGAGGATAGGGATTTGCTTTTCGGATGAACTTGTAAAACAAAGGATAGGGATAAAGTGATTAAAGTCACTGCGTGTCTGCGTCTGCTCTTCACCATCATATATAATTGCATCTATTTTGAAAAAACGAAACATAGGTACAATAGAATCCTATAATTAATGTAGAAAACAACATAATTGAAGGAAGGAGGATAGCATGAAATTATGGACATGCATGTGAATATGTGATGACAGATGGAAGGGTTTTTTTTTCTCTTTTTCTTCCTCTCATTAATTAGATTATAGACATGCATCTGTTTTGGAATAAACGGCAAGTAAATACAAGCTTCTCTGTACCATGAAGACTTTAATTATTATGTTTCACTTGACATTGCGTAAATTCAATGCCCCATACTTGATAACAGTATTTATTAAGTAAATACAAGCTTTTCAAATTTTGCTGGCAGCGTTTGTTTCTGTCTCATATTCAATAATTTCATGAGTTCTTGTTTCCCAGCAACCAAACAAATGTATTATCCAATTTTCACCTATTTGAAAAATCCATAATTTATCTTCCTCCTCCTTTTTTTACCCACCACTTGCCTTTAACTTCCCTTTTATTGCTAAAAGACATGACACTCTGCCAATTACATTGCTTCACAAACTTACCAATCCATAAAAAAGAGTACAAATAGGTAAGGACATGCTTGGTAATATTTTTAATTATTTTGGCCTTTCTGGGCTGAAAACAGATAAGTACATTGGGTATCCATACTTTTTTACTCTCCTTTTTTAACCCACTCTTCATCAAATTATTTAATATTGAAAAAGTTGAAGTTTTGGATAATCTCACCCAAAAGAAAAAGATTAAAGAGGCAAAAGGGTCTGCAGATCTATCTTTTCTGTTTTACTTTTTTTACTAAGCTTTTTTCTGAAGATGATTAAAGTAGATTCAGTACTAACTTCAAGGGGGCTTTGTAACAAGTTCAACTCTTCAAGCCCCAATTAAAAGGGTCCACACAAGCTGTTTAAGATTCAAAATCAACAATTCAACAATTTAGCACGAGGGAGTCAGTTTTGTGGTATATTTTCATTTGTTTGTGCACCAACACACACTGGTTTTTGTTGAGCTTAAATAATGTGTATATCCTTAACATTTTGTCCCTAAATGCTAACGATACTAGTTCATACGACCTAAGTTTTGGGAGTGAGAATCACCTTTGTTCTTAATAATAATCTGATTCTATTATGTGCAGCTGATCTTAATAAGGTATGGCAGAAAAGGCACTGAAAGTTGTGCAAGAACAAGCTACAATTGATGAAGGGAATGCAGGGGTTTCACTTACTACACAGCAGAATAGTCCAATTGAGGATGAAAGCGATAGTGAGGAAGAAGAATCAGAAGCAAGACGACCTAAAAGAAAAAGGAAGGACTCATCTGAAATTTGGAAGCATTTTACAAGGCTGCCACTAACAGAAACAAAAGGAAAACATAGGTCAAAGTGTAACTACTGTTATCTGACTTATGCAAGCCATCCTTCGAATGATGGTACTAAACAATTATGGCGACATTTTGGCAAGTGTCCAAAGAATCCAAACAAAGACAGCAAGGGTCAAAGTTTGTTTTCGTCTACGAATCAAACGGTAGCTCATCACTTATTCAATCAAGAACGAGGAAGAAAGGCTGTTGCTAAGTACATCATAAAAGATGAGGTCCCTTTTCGTACCGTGGAGAAGGAGGGTTTTACAGAACTTTTGCAAGAATTTCAGCCTAAATTTCAGATTCCATCAAGATGGACAGTTGCTAGAGATTGCTACGACATGTATCTAGAACAAGCAGATATCCTAAGAAAATATTTCAAGACTACTAAAGTTCGTGTGTCATTCACTACTGATTGTTGGACATCTGTACAAAACAACTACTACATGTGTTTGACGGGTCATTGGATTGATGACGATTGGACTTTGCAGAAACGCATTCTGAATTTTTGTGAGATTAAAGATCACAGAGGGGAGTCAATTGCTAAGCAAATCGAGGATTGTTTATTTCAGTGGGGACTTGACAAAGTATTTACAATTACAGTTGACAATGCTTCTGCTAATGATTCTGCTATTTCAATCTTGAAAAAGCGGTTTAAGAGCTGGGATGGTTTGGTATGCGATGGAGAGTATTTGCAAATGAGGTGTGCTGCTCACATATTGAATCTCGTTGTTTCTGAAGGTCTCAAAGAAATGAACAAGTCTGTTGAGCTCATCCGACATGCAGTAAAATATGTGAAGTCTTTTCCATCAAGGAAGCGTAAATTCATAATGTTGGCCGAAAGAGAGCGAGTCTAATCGAAAAGCCTACTCACATTGGATTGTCCCACTAGGTAATTTACTAATAATTGGTTTCAATGATGTTTGATATGATGATGTTTTTGAAGAAAAGCCTAGAAGCTCAATGAAGCTATTAGGATCATGGGCTTTTGTTTTTGGTCGATATAAATGGGCCTAGAAGCCCATTTTTATATGCTCTTCAGAGTTCAGACCATAGTTTTGGACTGATGGCAATGATTGCAAGAACCCTTTGCGTGCTTCAGCTCCAACTTCTCACTGTGCCCATAGTTCCAGTTGGAAGATCAGGGCAGCAAGCTAGATTCTCCATCCAAGATAACAAGCGTTCAAATTTTCATGACAGTGTTGCATTTGCACAGTTAACGGTTTCTATGGAATTAATATTCCTTGGCTTTATTTTTAAGAATCTTAAAAAAAAACTAATTACATTACTTTAAAACATTAAACTTTATAGTTTTCTTTAAACTATGTTGCTTGACTTATGAATTAATATATAATACTCCCTCTTGTCCTAATTATAAGGCACAATTGACTTTTTTTTGGGAAAAAGTTAAAGAAGTAAAATAAGTTACTTAATCATATCATATGTTGCATTTTATTATATTATATATTGGTTCATAAGTTACACAAAATAGTTTGAAGAAAAATGATAAACTTTAATGGTGTGTTTGGATGGGGAGAAAGGGGAAAAAATGAATACTAGGTTTAAAAACTTCCATAAATGGTAAATTTTTTACTATTTTTAGAAGTTTAATTTTATCCCCTAATTTTCTTTCCCCTCAAATTTTCTGTCCATCCAAATATGGGATAATACTTTAAAGTAATATAACTAGTTTTTTAATAATTATCTAAAAAAATCAAATAGCTTTTATAATTAGAACTGGGGAGTATAATAAAATATAATATATAATATGATTAAATAATATAATTATTTTTTTTAAAGTTTTAAAAATAAATTAAAAGAATCTTATAACTAAAATCGGGGATAGTGTTGACCTCCTCTCTCGTCATGGCTTGGATAGCGTCGAGATCCTTTTGAATTCAACTGTGCCGACTAATTAAGTAGTCGAGGAGATTAACCTTTATGTAGGGGTAGGACTTAGGAGTAGGACCATTATATAATGATTAAAAATTAACGATAGGAGGAGAACAGGTAAAAGTTTGACTTAGCTATACGCCACGCATATTATATAATCTCCATAGATGCACCTAACACCTAATCATTGATTTTGGAGGTGATGGACCTTTCAGTTCATGAATCGTTAAACAATCACGCGGTCATGCTGGGTTTCTTGTGGTTGTATTGTTTTGGGTTGGTTTCTCTTTTTTTCCCCCTGTAATGTAAAAGTAGGCCTTCCCCCATTGAGTTGCCCTTTGGGTGTTAATTTACTCCCTTTCATCTTAATTATAAGTCAACTCTATCTTATAATTAGTTCTGGAAGAATGATTAATTAAGGTGAAAGAGAATAACGAGAATGATAAATAAATATCCCGTAAATATTAAAATACAACTCAAATTTAATAAATAACAAATAAAGGGAAGGGAGTTGGTTAGTTTTAGTCATTCTTTATTGAATTTTAGTTATTCTCTATTGAGTTTTAGTCATTTTGTTTTAATAATTATCTGTTCAGTTTTAATCATTTTCTGTTGAGTTTTGGTCAGAGCCCCTCATTTATTATTTATTAAATTTAAATAATCTTTTAAAGTTTTTAATGTTTCGATAGTATTTATTTATCTTTTTCTCAAGAGAATATATGTAATTGGGATTATACTTTGAAAATCATGGTTTTAAAATATATGAAGGTAGGGACGGTAGCGCAAGCATTGAGCTACCTTGTTAATCAAGAAATGATTATTATACCGATGGAAACTCCGTCTTCAACAAGTTCACCAACCAAATACATACACTTTGACCTCATCCAAGCCACATGTACGTACGAATGAAAGTCAGCAATTAATTTAATGAAGGTTGATTTGTAAGTACAGTACGTATAAGGTGGCTGTTTCAGTCATCAATCAAATGCCCCAGTCACATCACACTGGCCTAGATTATTTGAATACATCACGGTACTTGTGTTTGTTTGATAATATAGTTTGAAAATAGGTTTTACGGATTTTGAAGTAAGTATACGAGAGGAGTTTTGTCTCAACTTACATAAACTACGGCTTTAAAAATGAAAACAAACAGATAATTAGTCGATCGTTTTAGCTTTTATGTCTGTTATAGAATCGTGCATATATATATATATATAGATGTATGTTGCACCTAATATATGGGTGACAAGAGGGGAAGGCGGGAATGCTGGGCTTGTCATGATGTACGTGTTTGGTAATACGTGCACGTATGAGTAACGAAAGCCCTCTGTCTGTGTGTGTGTGTGTTCTTCAATTAGATATATATGGAATTGATGCATGCATGCATGCAATGAAATGAAATTCAAAAGGAACTAGCTAGCTATCGGATTGGGTAAGGTGTGAATTATTAACATGAACATGAGTAATATATAACTAAGAATATGTGCGCGCGCGTACGTACATATTCACACAAAGGGTGGGTGGAAGTGGAAGCATCACGGTCACGGGTTTTGAGTTGCCATCAGGCCATAAATAATATACCACGCAGCTACATTCAAGTTTGAATAAAGAACGATGAGGTTAACTTGTTCCTTGTTCTTTTGTGCGTATCTGCTTCAAAAAGTTCAAATGTCCTTGTACTCTATAGTTGACTATGCCTTTCCTCTTTTGAAAATGGCTCTACCTGGCCTCTCGCAGCCAAACCAGCAGGTAATCACAATTGTTAATTATATCTTCTTCTTTTTTTATCCATTCATTATTTAATAATGAATTTATGATGGCACTGCCAGCCAGTCAAACTGGTCCATGAGTTTTTTCCTAAGAGTTGATTCAGTATTTTTAATTAATTACGCAATATAAAATAGTCAAAGTCGCAACAAGACTCAAAATTTGGTTGGAAATCTCACATTTTGACAGTGCGGCTGTTATGAACTTAATTAGGGTTGAGCAACCCGTTATGGAAAGTGTGTTTGTCAGACAGGACATGATAACTGATACCAGAATATTCAATTTCTCCAACCTACCTTGCAGTTATACTTTCTGGGCCACCAACACTGCACTCTCTCTTGTTCAAAAATAATTGAAGTCCCTGCAAAATGAATTCCGAATTAACAAAACAAAGAAAAAAACACAAAAATGAACCACATATATATAACTGATATGGCAGGGACTAGAGAATCAGTCACATGAAGGTTAACATCAAATGAATCAAAATGACACGTTCCTCTCTTGTTCATAGCATAATAATCAGCTTACCCAGAAATTAAGCTATTCCCAATTGGACAAATGAATCAAAATCACACGTTCCTCTCTTGCTCATAGCATAATAATCAGCCTACCCAGAAATTAAGTTTTTCCCAATTGGACCACCTTGTTCCTAGTAACTCAGGCCTTGACATTATGGTTTTTGGGTTTTGACTAAATTGCAAGCAAAGCAATTAGTTGGTCAGCAATTATGATTTGTGCACAGTCTTCACGTTGGAACATCCCGCCTCAATCATAACTTGCCACCTGGGATTTCATTCAGCACCAAATATCAAACCACAATAATTTCATCCTCCCTTGCCGTAGGACTCACTCTTCACTATTTACTTAATCTCATGCCACATCTCATACCTAAGCTAGAGAGGTCAACTCAATTCATCATCATCAATCTTGGGAAGGATCGGGTTGGATGTGGATTCGATTGGGTAATTGCTTTTGATCGAACATAGCATGCCAGCAAAATTGTTATGGCTGATTTTACTTAGTTTAAATCTCCAGCAGTATGAAATAACAGAATCCTACAGTGACAAAGCTCTGCTGATTGGCTGTGTTCATATCAGCCATCCACTTGTTCCTTCAAGGTTATTATCTTAATTAAATTCTTGTAAGTTCACAATCTAAATTTAGGAGTATTTAAACTTTCGAGTTAGACAACTATATACAGAAATGTATTTACAGTTTATTTTAAGTTGTCAGGCAATAAGCTAACAACAATAAGGTTTTTTTTACATAATATTTAATTATTCATTTTCTTTACAATTCAACTTTTTCAAACCTTTTGGCATGATTGCCTAAGAATAAACATCATGTTACCTTAGTGCTAATAAAAAAATGCGACGACTACTTGTACAGTAATGGAAGAAATAAGTTAATTATTGAGGCGAATGATTAAAGGACGTGAAAAGGGGAAGTCGGTCAAAGTATTAGTAAAATTATGCACACTGATGATGTAATTGCCATTTGCTAAAACAACTTCAAAGCGTTGGTTAAGTTAGGTAAAACAAACTCGAGAGAGTGTCACCTGAGTCAAATATATTCCTTCCACATTACCTTACTCTTTGGGATAATGGCAGCAGGGGACACTGTGCTTTACATGGGGATTCTGCGAGAAGAAAATGTTTCAAATGTAAATAAAACAAACAGAGCCCTGCAGACACACACACACACACACACACACTATCATTAAGCCATTATTTTATTTCTTTATGGTACTTTGGTCAGAAATTGACCCCCTCCGAGGGCGACAAAATCGAGATAAACAGCAATTTTAAATCACAAGCCAACCGTTAATGGTAGCCAATCTGGGCATCATAATGCAGTATTTATATTCCTAAATGTTAGTGTCCTGCTGTGAAATGCAAACAAACGCGCAAACCAAGTTGTTCTTTTTTTTTCAACTTTTTGCCCGTGGCATCTTCTTTTCCCATGGCCAAGGCGGTACTAAGCACTATTTGATAGGGGAGGCCCAAAGCAGAGAAGCCTGAAGGCGGAGACGGCAATTCAAAAACAGGGAGCGTTAAAGGCTTAAAGTTCTTTCCACCGAGTCGGCCACCCCTAAGAATATTCTGCTCAGAAATTGCACCGGAAAACTTGAACTACACGGGCAGGACAGACAATCATGGACTTTTCAATACACAACTTAATCACTAATTATGCCTTTTGCATTTTGAAAGTCAGAAGTCATTCGCCCAACTTGAAAAGGATTACGATCAAAACCACAAAAATATCTTGTGGCGGATGCATCACACACATCACAAATGAATGGACAGAAGTGGGAGAGCGATCATTTCTATGATTACTGCCAGATTCCGATGGGCTGGTTGAGCCAGGGCAATGCGATTGGCATTGATGCATATTTTGTTCCTTTCCTATTCAAATACTATAATTGTGTACAAATAATGAGGGCTTGTCTCATAATGTCTCCAACGACATGGAACCGGCCTTCATGGAAACAGGGAGACAGAATTCTTAATAGGGCGGAGGATTTTTTGACCGTTTATTGGGAGTTGTTGCCTTTGTCCACATTTGAATCAATCAAACCTTCCTCACCTTCGAGCTTATCGCGTCCTCGACGTTGACTAGGGTGAAATCCTGGCACGGGCAAAGCCATTTACTCACCAAGGTCAAGCTCATACCAGCTTTTACCTCTTCATTTGATAGCGATTTCACCGGGTTTGAAATAACAAGTTCGACATGGAGCTTATTGATTCCATGGATAATGGTTGAAAAAGGACACTTCCAAGAACCCTCCTTAACTGGAAAATTTTCAGCGCAAATTAATGAAGGGAACCTTGAATTTCCCACTCCCCAACTAGCCCGTGGAGAAAACGGAGTTGAAAATTATCCTGTCGTTGATTTACATGGCTTTATATACAAGTTACAGTGTGATGAGAGAAACCAGTATGAAAACATACCCTCACTAAATTCAACCTCTGACGAGTTTGCTCGACGAGGTGACGTATGATTCCCCAGTAACTGAAATTTTAAATTAGTGAACTTTAGAATTTACAATTCAAAGGGACGCTAAAGTCTAATTTTTTACACAAGAGTGTCGCAAAATTTTCCATCCATCCTGTTCTGAACAGCTTTTACAGCGGCAACTCTAGCAGCGGTGGCGGACCTGTTGGCAGCAGCTATAGCTTTATTCACTTGTTCATCCACCCGGCGAAGCTTTATAGCATTCTCTGCTGTTTTCCTTGCGGCCTTCAGATTCAGTAACAACAGATGAGAACGTAGTATAAACGTTTCTAAAGGGACTCTGAGAAGATAACTATTGCCAAGGATAATAGAGTGTATTTGAAGGACATGTACCTGAACAGATCCGAGGACCTTATGGGTTACTGATGGTAGAGGGTGAATGAGGTTGCCAGCATCCCATTCACCGCATTTTCTGTCACCATTCCGAAAAGTATAGACGCCATGGCCCTGCCTACGACCTTCATGCCAAGCTCCTTCATAACAGTGGCCATTGGAAAAATGGTACACCCCAAATCCATGTATTTTGTCTCCAAAATACTCTCCCGCATATCTATCTCCATTCCTTTATCACAGTCAAAAACATTAACCATTAGGGGTTTGCACAGAGAACAAGCAACAGCGCATACTACAGTAATTATCTATCAACAACGACTTCAAAAACAGACTCTCAGATCAACCTAGGAAATTTCAGCCAATTCAGGAACTTGGCCAACCAAACTTGAAGCCACTTCAATGCGCAATTAATTTTATCGACAGACACAGACTGCAAAGAATTGGACAACATGGTAGGGCAATTCCACTTAATTGCCCATAAAGTAGTAAATCTACAGGAAAAGAAAATGGCTCAGGCACAATAAAATAAACGGAAAACAAAGACCGCAATTCAGTTCCACCATCAATGCAAAGTCCGGAAACATGGATTGCAGAAACTCACCTAAAATGGTAGCATCCAAGACCGTGCTTGACGCCGTACTTGAACTCGCCGATATAACAACTTCCATCGGAGCAAGTCTGTACTCCAACACCATGGCTCTGCCCGTTACACCACTCCCCTGCATAAGCGTCCCCAGTATAGAACCTATAAATCCCATAACCATGTCTCAGACCCTGCCTATACTGTCCCCTGTAGCGACTACCTCTTGCCCAGGTCTCAATCCCATACCCATCGTACCTTCCGTCCACCCAGTCACCCTCATATCTCGCGTTCGCGAAGTAATTGTAAACCCCACTTCCGTTACACTTTTCTTCGTGGAACTCCCCCTCGTAGAAGTCACCATTGCCGTAAAATTCCACGCCCTCCCTGACAATTCTCTTCTCCCTCGGTCCTTCAATAGATGTAGAGTCACCGATAAACCACTGCACGGGCTTTGAGCTCGTCTTTGAAAGGCCGAGTCTTCTCAGATTCTCATCCCAGGAATGCTTCAGAATAGAAAGACTCCGGTGGATCGCACCCCTGTTCTTAATTGCAAAGTATAGCCCGACGGCGATAAAAATCAGCGCTATTAAAAGGTTCTCCGAGTCGAGCATATGTTCGCGCTCGAGGTAGACAAAGTAGAATAGGTAGAAAAAGAAAGAGTATGTGCAAAAGAAAATAAAACTGAGCGAGGTTATGACGATAACCGGGACATTGGTCCGAGGTGAACCGGTTCGTGGGGTGGTAGCCGGCATATGGTGCCTCACCTTCTGCTCCTCTTCATCTTGAGCCGCGATAGCATCGTCTTCGTTGATCGAAGAGAGGCTGTGTGCGGAAGACCGAATTGTGGGCGAGGAACGAAGGAGCGAGGAGTGAGTTCTGGTAAGCTTGGCCTGGCTCTTCTGGCCTTCCATCTGTTAAGGTATTAGATCCAGTAGAGGGTTCAGATCTTCCCAACTAAGCTCTCCTGTACCGAGATAGTCTCGTGACTAAGACAGTTCCCGATGCCGCCGGCCACATCTCAGGCAGCGCGCAAGAAGCAGTGACAGTGAAGTTAGCAGAAGAAGGCAAACTCGGATCATCAAGAGAGAGCGAGGAGGAGAAAGTCGATGAATTGAATTTCTATTTAGTGCGAGGACTTGTGGTTTGGAGGGAGAGAATTAAATAATGGCCACGGCTGTCATATGGGAAATTGAGAGAATGTACGCATTGGTGCCGCCGGGGTTTAAAAGCAATCAGCAAGGAGAAGAGGGAGTTCAATTCAATATGAACCGTCGGATGGATATCTGACATTCGTATATCTTCGGCTGGGTTTATCACCGTCCATTCTCAACAAACGGTACTTCCTGATCTCGCCTATGAAGTCGTCGAGTCGGATCTGGTTCGTTTCACCGTAGCAGGCCGGCACGTGACTTCACCTATTTAAGTTTGGGAAAATTATATTAAAATCCTAAATAAGAGAATATACATAAAAAAAGGTCCGAAATAAGAAAATATTATTGTCAAGTCCTCAAGATAAGAAAAGTATTACTGTCAAGTCCTCATTAAAAACTTTGAGATTTGACAATAATGTATTTCTATCTTGAAACCTCTTTGACGTATATTTCCTTATTCGGGACCTCAACATAATTTTTCTTTTTAAGTTTTAACATTTTATTTGAAGAAGAGGATAAATAAATACCCTTTAAACATTAAAAACCTTGAAAGATGACTCAAATTTGGTAAATGACAAATGTGGGGCTTTAACCAAAATTTAATAAAGAATAACTAAAACTGAGCAGATAATGACTAATATTCAACAAAGAATTATTAAAATTCAACAGATAATGATTAAAACTGACCATTTTTTATCCTCAATTTGTTATTTACCAAATTTGAGTCATCTTTCAAGGTTTTTAATATTTATGGGATATTTATTTATTTTTTTCCCTTTTCTTTTCGGCTAATTTATTAAATTAGAAATGTTTGAGATTTTTTTTTGTAGAATCTCAGAAAAATACCATCCAAATATATAAAGGATATTTCAGTACTCCCAAATAAGCAAATCTCAGTTTAGACTTCTGGAAGGAATCTGAGATTTATAAAACTAACCAAATGATCATGAGTTATGTGGCAAAAATTTGGCTAATACATGCTCTAGCCCTTTCATTATCATCTTCCTAAGTACTCTAAAGTGAAAGGGGCTTATAGAACCAACCTCAACTTTCTCTTTGATATTCGTTCTCCATTCATTTCTCTTTCCTCTTTCCACTCTCCAACTCTATGGCCACAATTCCTTTCTCCCTCTCATATTCAAAAATTCCATCTCTCAATTCCTCTCTAGCCCTATCTCATTCTCCCAAATCCTTTCTTCTCTGTCCCTCAATTCCATCTTTCAACCACTACTCTTCCCTTAAATCTTCGTTAAATTTCCATTACCTATAGGAAGAGAAGTTGACCCTTATGTGTGTTTAGGAAAAAAACTAACAGTGAGAAGGAAAAACAAAGACAGTAAACGAAGGTGACAGTTTAAGTACGTGGGTGTTATTTTTGGTATCTTTCTTGACTCAAATCTTATTCTTCTATAATCCTCAATATGTCATCCTTTTGCTGGTGGGGTTTAAATTTTATGAGTTTTGGTGATATGGGTAAGGGTTCTAAAGTGGGTTTAAAAACATGTTCTGTTATTAACAGCACATGTGTAGGTAGGGTGTTGTTAATTGTGAGGATGTATGTGTGAAAGCAGGTTGTGCTGTTGTGAATATCATATGCTAAGTAATGATATGGGAAGTGACTTTGGTTAATGAATATTGTCTCACAAACTTAGTGAATTGACATTGTGATAAGTAGATCTTTTTTTCACAGGTGAGCATGTAAAATGGCATGCAATGAAGGGTCATCATTTTTAAAAGAACTATTTTGTTATTTCTATGTTTGAGGGAAATTTATTTGTAATGGTAAAGGTAAAAATTCAATATAATGGAGGTGCCATGAAGGTGAAATACAAAAAAGAGGGGATAACACTCGAAGATTTGAGGTTAATGGTATCATCATGGCTACCATAATGTTCACTTGTCATGTGATATGATGAGAATGTGCAAAAAAGGCACTTATATATTTTTTTGATTTTAGGTTGTTAGGGAAAGGTGAGTGTAATTGGGAAAAATATTGTCAATTTATAGTGTAACCCTTGGAAATTTGTCTTCTAACGAGACATTCACAATATTTGTTTTTCTTTTACTAATACTGTGAATTAGTATACTAATGTTGTTAATTCCCAATTTTATGTTGTTAAAATTATAGTGTGACCTTTGAAGTTGCGTTTGACAGATAGATTCACAAAATTTGTTTTGTTAACTGCTGTTGTGAATTAAGATAATGATAATGTGAAATAAAATACTAACGTTGTTAATTACTAATTTCATGTTATTAAAACTATAGTGTAACTAACCACTAGAATTTGTCTTCTAAACAAGTTCAAAAAAGTTGTTTTTATTTGTGTTGTTAATTAGGATACTGATAATGTGAAATAAGATACTGGCATTGTTAATTACTAATTTCATGTTGTTAAACTTATAGTGTAACTCCTAGAACTTGGCTTCTAAAGAGCTTCAAAGAAATTATACTTTTTTAGTGCTGTTGTGCACTAGGATACTCATTAAGTGACATAGGATACTAACGTTGTTAATTCCTAATTTCATATTATTTAAATTATAGTGTAACTAACCCTTACAACTTGTCTTCAAAATATATGCAATTTTTTTTAATTTAGTGTTGTTAACTAGGATACGAGCGATGTTAAATAAGTTAATGATGTTGTTAATTACAAACCACATTTATTGGATAGAATATCTTATTTCATCCATACAAAAATGGCAACAAAATTCATCCATGTGCGTATCCATACAAGAGATGACAACAGAATCTATAGATTTACACATTAAATTACTATGAACTTCACCAAAAAAGGATAACTAAGTTATTCCAATACATGTGGAATTTAAACCCCTAATAATTATTGAGTAAATCATTGACATTTGGTAATTTGATCTGACATAAGACTGAGAGTATAATCTCTTTTAGTATTTCTAGAATGGTTGACTAGCCACCACAAAATATCTCTAATGTATTGCGTAACTTGGTCCTACAATAAATATCAAAGTTCAATTAAAATGTGACATATTGACAATACGCTATTAAAGGACTATAAAACATGGCTTAGTTTCAAGAAGAAATCTTCATCTTTTCAATTAAGTACAACATGCTATTAAAGACGATTGCTACAAACAAAAAAAGTAGCGCCAAGTTCAAATCTTTGAGCACTTCCTTTTTTTTTTCCTTATAAAATGTTGGAGCACTTCCACTAAATATGTTATCTGATGAAATAGTAAACTCTGTACAAGCATGGAAAAAATAAAAATCCAGATTTCATATAGAAAAGCAGGCCATTGACCCTTTATCATTCAACAACAGATTTAGAAACACAAGCAAAAGAAAAACTCATTTTGACATGATGAAAGAGCTTTTAGGGATATAATATCCACTGGTCTAGGTTAGTGCCCAAATTTTGATATCTACTTGACCAAGGTCATAAAAGGTTAAAACTTTGCAAGAATATAGAAGCAAATAAATACCTTTGATGCAATGGAAACATGATCTCACACAGCTACTCTTCCCCCCATAGTCACATAATCAACTATCCTAAAGGGTAGCATATCAGACAAAGCTTCAACATGAATTATTTTGAACATGAATTTGACCATAAATATCATTATGATATTTAAAAAACAGTGATATTAAGAAAAGGACTTATGATATCATACATTGTTAAACTCGTAATCCTTACTTGCTCAAAATCATACAATCAATATATCATCTAATACGTCTCCACCAAAGTCATCCCTCAAGCCGGCTACTTATTGGCTACATACTCAAAACACTGTTCACAAGACACGTTGGGCTTTGTGTTAAGCCACCAGCTCAATTTCAAACATCATGCCTTCATCCGCTATTCCTCTCTGTACGCTGGAAATTCAAACTTTTACCTACTCTGGCAACATCCCGCCAATCTTTTTTATATTTAAATCATCTGTCATTCAAGCACCTCGTATACATACCATTCTACCTATGCTATGGACGAGCTCCGACGAGGGGGAGGGTATAACTACAAAACAGAAGTTGGCAAGCCACATTATTTCATTCATCTTCTTCTAGTAATTTAATTCATCTATATGTACTAATAGTCTTGATTCATATAGCTTGTTTATCTGATGCTCATCTACTGTTCCATTGCCATGTGGTGTCCTCTTTCTCATTCCCGTCTGTTTGTGGGCTTAACATTAAAGAACAGGAAAAGGTATTGTTTTCTTTTTGTTATATCCTTTTCTTCCCTAATTCAAGGTATGGGTTGGTCAAGAATTTCATTTTACTAATATACTTTCAATGTTTGTAGTCGGTGGTTGATGGAGTCAACCAGCTGCAGAGTGGTTTCTTGATGAGTAGCAAATTCATGAAGCTT
>JBAGKO010000011.1:3243362-3257248 GCA_037177275.1 Acacia concinna
TTAGGGGTAAAAAGAGTTAATTTCTTCTCTTTATTTGTAAATTGCTTGTTTGGTCTTTACACACCTTGCTATTGTGACTTTCAGGCAATTGGAGAAGGACTTAAAGGCCCAAGATAGCCCAAGGATGGAGGCAATCAAAGGAGATTGTGATTTTCAGGCAATTGTGATTTCATATAATGCATGTAAACCAGATCATAATCTTTCCATAATGATCATCTTGAAGTTGACTTGAAGAATTAACTTATACTTTTTATGTTGAAAAGAGTGTAAATAAAAAGCAATTTTAAAAGTATAAGAATCATTTACAAAACAAGTTTGCTCAAGCCAATTATGACAAAGCATCATGATGAAATATGCAAATTGTTTCAAATCTCAAATGTTCTTTCAAATCATGATAATACATTGTAAAATTGGGATTTTGAATAAAAAAACTTTTTAAAGTTTTTATGTTCGAAACTCATGAAAATTATGGAAGCCATTAGTAAAAACATATATCAGAAGGTGTATCCAACTAACGTGTCATATTTTGAATTTAACATGTTTGAAAATTTTCTAAAGAGCAAGAGTCATATGGATAATGGATTAGTAAGATAGAAATAGAAGATGACTTTGCTATTGATCAAGCGATAATCTTGACTTTGAGAGCTAGATTTTGAAGAACAAGAGATTCAAGTCAAGAATTCATAAGACATAAGTTGCTCTGAATCAAAATGATATCAATTTGCTAATGTTATTCATGCAACAAAGCACTTACAAGGATTTATGAATGATTAAGTACGGACTCTTTAATCTAAATGATTAGAGTTTTAGAATGTCATTCTAATAGGTTATTCCACTATAATGGTTAATGCATTAGTATTCAATGCATTAATTAACATTTGTAGTACTTGGAATAACTCGACCAATATAAATAAGCATGTTAAGCATGCAGCCTTCATACAATGAAATAAACTTAAAACTTGTATAGATGGAATAACTAGTTAGACATAAGGTCAAACTTGTTAGAGAATAAGGTTAGGGAGTTCAAGTACTAGATAACACAATAAGACCAATTATCAAAATAACAATGATGAGATAAGACTCTACTAGCCAAAATTGAGGCATTTGACATATAGTTCATAAAGATATCAACTTCCAATTTATTTTCAAATCCATTTCAAATGCATTAAAATCATGAATATTTTTAAATCATATGTATAAATTTTTATAAAATCAAATGGATTGAAATTGAAACATTTGGATTGTGCACTTAAAACACATATAAAGATTATGCACAATTTGACTTTTGGTCTATTCAACAATCTGAAAGTATTTTAAAAACTAAAAATGATTGATTGCTAATAGAATGCAACAAGGTACGAATATTCATTACCCAAATATGAATTCTATTTAAGCACAAGATAGGGTAAGAGAAGGTATCACCGTAATTCCTCTTGTCCTTGTAATAACTTGCTTGACTTTAGTGGATAAGTTGAAATATTTCTTTGTTAAATGCTCAGCACCAAGGATCAAGCTTTATTTGTTTAGATTCCTCAAGATTTGATATTTCTTTTCATATATCCACAATCTTGACATAAAGCTTTCTCTCTTCTTCCAATAGTTTGTTTTGCCTTAGGGACTCAAAGGATTGCCTTTGCTCACCCAATGTATCTTCTTGTAATGTTCAAACTTGGAATTACTTGTTTTGCTGCTAGCAACATTCTCGCACAAAATGTAGACTTTAGGAGTCTTCTACTTTGTTCATGAGAGATCCTCCATTTCTTGTTCTCCTCGAGATAGTTGAATGGTACTTTATGGTAGACCATTCTTCAGGTAGAATGAGCTCTTTTTCTCCATTGCTTCTCTTTGGGATTGGTCTTTGTGGTTCCAGTAATGAATGCTCCGAGAGTTCTCCTTGTTGATAAGGATTCTGAGAATCCCTTTCTTAATGAATAAGAGACTCTTGAATTCTTCTTCATCTTACCTCCTTGTCCATTCATTCTAGAATTTGCAATTTGCAGAAATGAAGCACTGAATGAACATTTTGGTACCCATGTATACTTGGATCCTTGATCGTTAGCATTGGACCTTACATGTCCTTTGAGAACCCAAACATATTTATTTCTCACATTAGAATTTCTTCTAATAAAGCAAGTGTGAGAAATATGGCCTAATTTACCACAGTAATTGCAAATAACATAATAATGTTTACAATGATCCTTTTTGCAAGGACTGTGTTTACGGAGAGAATGAAAACTCAAGAAATTTTTATTTTCACTTTCTTTCCAATAAATTTTCCAACATGATTCAAAATATTTTTGCTTTTCAAAACAGAATCAATTAATGGTTGAAAAACTATTTTATGCAAACTTTCAAAATCATTTTTCCAATTAGCACAAGAAGAACTTGAACTTTTACCACAAGTGTGTTTTGAGCTGCGAATAATGATTCATCATATTCATTAACGGAGAGCTCTTCTTGGAAATCTTATTCCTTTTGTTCTTCTATGTTGACTAACTCATGAAAGTTCTCCATGATTTCACCTTCGTCATTCTGAACTTCTAATTGTTCATCAAGAGTATATATGCAACTTGTAGACTTAGATGAACTGTCAACACTTTCAACTTCAATGTTATTGTTAGAAGCATAAATAGAATAAAGAGTATCTCAAATATCTTTAGCACTAAAGCAAAATCTGATTTTTTTCAAAATCATATTCAATTAAAGCACTATATAGAATTTTCATGGCTCTGATGTTCAAAGAAAATCTTTTCTTCTCTTCTTCACTCCAATCTCTTCTCTGTTTGAAATAAAAAACATTTATAAACACATCCCACATATCAAAATCATATGCTTTAATAAAACTAATCATTCTAGCTTTCCAAAACCAAAAATCAATATCTTTAAAAAATAGTGGGATAGTATAATCGAAATCTTCAGAAAGCATACAACACCCAAAATTAGTCATTGGTAACTCTTGAGACGGTTAAGTCCTTTAAACAAGAGCCTAGCCCTGATACCAAATGTTAGAACCGGCTGTCATCTAAGAGAGGGTGAATTGGGTGTCTGATAAAATCTTATGGACTTTTAAAATCTTTTCAAATATTAATCAAGGTAATAAGTATGAAAATAATAATCCATAAATTTAAAGATAATCATTCAAATGAGATTCGATGGAAATATAAAAGATAAGGAAAGACAATGTGTAAACTACGATTTATCCTGGTTTGGTTCAAATCTCGATGACCAACTTCCAGTCCTCAAACTCTGCTTGAGATTTGCAATTCACTATCCTTTTGTTTGAAATGGGCACAAGAGAAGCCGCTACACTTGCTCAAGTTTCTTAGGTACTTGAGAACATTTACATACAACAAGTTTACACCGGACACTTGTCAAGCCTTTGTCATTCTCTTAGAATTACTCCCCCTTACAACTCGTAAGGGTACAACTTGGATGATAATGAATTACAATCAAACTTCTCTTATAGAAGTGAATGATAATCATTGAAGCTCAGATATAGACTTTCTTTATGGTATATTACATAATCATTATGGAACAGAGAGTATACGAAATAGAGATGCTAAAGTCAAGTTATTTCTATGCTTTACGCGTGCAAGCTCTTGTACATCGTCACCTTACTCATTTTAAATGTTCCCCTTTTATAGTTGGTATATATTTGATGACCGTTGGAGATAATGAAGTGTCCGAGGAATTGATGTCCATTGATGTGTCCGTCGAGTTCGGTTTGTAGCTGTTGACATCTCATCATTCCTCTAGATAGTTTCCCTTGAGGCACAAGGAATTTTCCCTTCTGAAACATAAATATATCCTTTGAGGTTGTTGAATGAAGGTAGGTGAAGACTTTAACCATATTCGGTAAAAAGCATTTAATGCGTTTGACACATTCATCTCTTCAGTTAATTTGTGCTTGAGACTACTCTAAATGATTCATAACCTATTCTTAGACATAATATAGATCAACTACAAAGGTTAGAAGCAAGTGAATATCAATAAAATGAATTCTAGAATGATTGAAAGATTTACGCTACGATGCTCTGTTTTTCTGGAAGACTGACTTTTGAAATTTCCTTAAGGTTTGGAGTCATTCTCGAAGTAATCCTTTAGAAGTCAATAAACTCGAGGATTTAGTCACAAAATAACACATAAAAGATTTAAAGAATGTTTCCTCGAGAGTTTTAAAAATTATGATTACTTTGAGGTTGAGTCTTAACTTTGAGGAAACAAGCAACATAGAACAGTAACCTTGAGGATCTAAAATGTACTCAAGGTTGACCTTTAAAAAGCTTAGAGCATGATTTTCTTGGTCCCTTGACGTTTTGGGTTTTAAAAGTAAAGATAACTCAAAGCATGTGAGAAAATACTTATCACCCTTGAGGTCAAAGAGTACCTACGAGGTTGTATAGCCTTTATTTCTAACTAAATGGATATTACTCAAGTACACTTAATTAAATAATTTCTTTTTAGTTTTTAATAATTGAAAACACTTTTTCAAATCCTTCTAAGTTCAGTAATTATCAAAACATAGGATCTAATAATTTATATACTATATATTATCTTTCTTCCTTTTTTCCATTATTATTCTTTCTCTCTTGTTCATTTATAAATAATAGAGGCATCTTTGGGGAAAAATTATATTTTCTATATGTTTATTACTTTTAACTAATTTGAATTGTTTTCTATAATTGTGTGATTTGGTTGAAAAGAGATTATATGCAAGGACATGTAGTATTTTGGACGGAAAGGAATATATATACCTGTTTATACTCCCTCCTATCCATGATATAAGTCCCCTTAACAAATTCATTAAAACTAAGAAAAGATAGTTAACTCATTAAATTTCTCCTAAATTGAAAGCAAGTTTCTAATTGAATCCATATTAAATAAGGTATTGAAGAAGATGGAAAAATACAAAGAGTTATATTTAAACATGAATCGTTGGGGCAAATTTGACAAATAATCATTAATTGCTCTATAAGTGACTTACACTAGGAACTAAGACATCGTTTTAGAATATACTTATATTGTGGACCGGAGAAAGCATACCCTTCAATCCACAATATACAAGTCACTTTAACTAATTCATCAACACCAAGAAATGGTAGTGAATTTGTTCAATTTGTCATATATTGAAAGCAACTTCTAACTTTACTCATAATAAATGGGATTTTGGAAATGAGAGAAAAATGCAATCATGAGTCATATTTAAACATTAATTATATAGATAAAACTGACAAAAAAATCATTAATTCTTTTTTAAGTGACTTATATTGTGGACCAAATCATTATGTGAACCAAAAATAAGAGCGAGTATTGTTTTTTAACTTAATCCCTATTTATTAGCAATACACATTGGATATAGAGAAAAATAAAAAGAGACAAATTTAAATTGGGGTAAAGTTGGATAATTATTTGAGTATTAAACATATTTAATGAGTTAATCAATGTTTCCTTAATTCCGGTGGGGTAGTTGAAAGCAACTTACTTTTACTCCCTACGTCCCAATATATAAAAGTAAGTTTTTAAAGAGATAAGTCCTTTTTTTTTTTTATAGATTTATCCCTTTTTATAAGATCTTATTTAACTATCATAAATATAATTTTACCCCCTTATGCCACTTTCTCTTACATAATTTATTTACCATACAATATCTTTCTTCCTTTTTTTTATTATTATTCTTTCTCTTTTATTCATTTATAAATAATAGAGGCATCTTTGGAGAAAAGTTATATTTCCTACATCTTTATTACTTTTTATTAATTTCAATCGTTTTCTATAATTTTGCAATTTGGTTGAAAAGAGAGTATATACAAGGACATAGAGTATGTTAGACCGAATGGAATATATACCTATGTATATACTCCCTCCTGTTCATGATATAAATCCCTTTAACTAATTTATTAGAATTAAGAAATTATAGTTAACTCATTAAATTTATCATAAGTTGAAAGCAAATTTCTAATTGAATCCATATTAAATAATGTATTAAAGAAGATGATAAAAAATACAAAGAGTTGTATTTAAACATTAATTGCTGGGGAAAATTTAACAAAAAATCATTAATTGCTCTATAAGTGATTTACACTGGGAATTAAGACATCGTTGTAGAAGATACTTATATTGTGGACTAGAAAAATGCATACCCTCCTGTCCATAATATACAAGTCACTTTAACTAATTCATTAACATCAAAAAATGACAGTGAACTCATTCAATTTGTTATATATTGAAAGCAACTTCTAATGGGATTTTGCAACTTCTAATGGGATTTTGGAGATGAGAGAAAAATGCAATCATGAGTTATATTTAAATATTAATTATATAAATAAAACTGACCAAAAAATCATTAATTCTTTTTTAAGTGACTGTGAACCAAATCATCCTTCTAAAAATGACTTGTATATGAACCAAATCGTGCACATGATTTTAACCCAAAAAAAGAAAAAGAAAAAGAAAAAGGTGTGTGAAGTGGTTGAAGACAGACTCACAGACCCATGGAAACTCAAGAGAGCAGCAGCATGTGAACTCTGAGGTCTGACTCTGAACACAAAAGTTCAAACTAACGACGATGCCACTTGAGTCGACGTATATGGTAACAACATTTCCTTTCCCACCGAACCTTAGTTAATTAATCATCATTCATATGCCTATAACTCCCTAGCTACTCCCTCTAATATATAATATATGACATTTTAACAAATTCATAGAAAATAAAAAATGATAATTAACTTATTAAATAGGGAGAATTTCATTTAAATACTTTTTTAATTTTAAAATCCCGAATCAGTTATTTTTCATAAAATTAAGTTGTGAATCCCATTACTCTTATGGGTAACCAGATTAATTTAGGATTTTAAAATTTAAATGTCATTTAAATGGAATTCTTCCTATTAAATATGCTTAAATTAAAAGATTTTTTTACTTCTACCCTTAGAAAATGTGACCTACATTTTTTGAATCCAGTTATTTTTCTAAAGATGTCTTATATTATAAAACTGAGGGGCTGAAACTAATAAAAGGTGTTTGACTTGTTAATCTTGTATGAAATTAAAGCAATTTTCTAACTTTGACCGTATTGAAAGGTGTGGAAAAACACTGGATCGGACTTCAAGTATTTTCCATATAAATTGTAACAGAGGTAATATTTAATAAAAGCCTATAAATGACACACCAAATGACCTACAGTATGATATTGACCAAAAATTTCTTAACGTGCCGTCTATATGTATACGTGGGACCAGAGAGAGTGTGTAATTATTAGTTACAAGTATTAGTTGGAGTCTAATTAAATAAGAAATTAAATGAAGGGAGAACCCTATAAGAATCTGGAATTTGTCTATATGCTGTGTGCAAGCGTGCAAATGAGAGAAATGGTGAAAAGGGTTTGGTGGTGGTATGTTGTGCAATAATGGAGGGCCATTAATAATGCAAATAGTAAGGTCGTAGAAATATTATTTATATATATATATATATATATAAGTTAGGATAACCCTAGCTACTATATGGCTTCAAAAGCAACAAGGACCTTTGCTTTCTGAGTGTACTACGTCTCATTTTTAATATATATGTCTTATCGATTATTTTGCCTTGCTTTTCTTGCATGTGTGATTCATTCACTTTCTCACAAGTCACAACACATGTATGCATCTCACTCACAACAACACAACTTTTTTTTTTTTTTGCAAGAGCGACATGACAACATTAAATACTGTAGAACTTTAAAGCAAAACCCAGAAACTACGCTTGTGTTTATATGTTTTTTTTATTTTGTAGTGTCGTCTCTGTGTTTTCTTCTATATCGTCTCTGTCTCTTCTCTTGTCTTTTATTTTGACTCATGATCAGTCCCTCCTTGCGGCTCGCCGACACATTATATTAATTTTCTTCGATTCTATATTTATATATGTGTGTTCCTCCAACGTTATCGACTCTATATATATTTAGAAAACCATGTATACATACACATATATAAATATATATTATTCCATATTGTTCAATCAATCTATTATTTTTGTCACTTTATGCGCTTTGTTTTGTGTAAAATATTAATGAAGATGAAATGAAACCATTGGAAGATTAATGCTTATCTTCAATGTTGCATGGACATTATTAATTTAAATAAAAAGTAACACTGATTATTAAAAAAATTGACGTTTGTAGTTTTTTTTTTGTCAGAAATGGGTTACTTTAGAATTTATAATTGCTTCTAAAATAACAAGTTGCACCTAGACCAATAATCATGCATGAACTTGATTAATTGATCCATTAAGTTATTATATATTCTCAACAAGAGGCATGACTTATGGCCCATTTGGGTAGAAATAACTTTGATGATAAGTAATTTATAAGAAGTGACTTCAAAAAAAAGTTACTTATAAGAAATTATTTGTGTTTGGATAGGAAGTAACAAAAATGGAAAGAGATGAGAGAGGCTTCTGAAATAAGTTATTTTTTAACTTCCAAAATAAGTTACTTTTTAGGGTAGAAGTTCTTATTTTTACCGTTTTATCCAAACACCCATAATATAAAAAGTTACTTAAATATAATGATAAGTAACTTATCCCTCCTTCCCACCTGCACTTATAATATTGGTTAAAACAAATAGCGCCCAGCAATGAGTTTAATACAATTTTACCTGCATCAAATAATTATTTAGTGATTAAAAATAAACAAATACTGTACTTGTATTCTTAAATGGTTATTAAAGTCACTTTATGGCTTTATGCACTTTGTTTTTATTAAAGTTACTCTATGCTAATACGTAGCTAGAGTAGCCTAGGCATTTGTACATTATGAGGACTATATACAACTTAATTTCCATATTTAGATATTCATAAATGGTCATCGATGACTGAAGCCACTTATAATTTATAAAGCATTAGAACTGTTCTATATTCTCGTATTGCTATGTGTCAATTTCGTGCCCATTACGTTCCTTGAATTAAGCTAGGACTGTACTTGGTCAAACTTTTTTTTGTTAAAAAAAAAAACCTTGATCGTACATGTTCTAATTGGTATCCATAATTATTAATCAAATAAATGACAGCAAGGTAATAAAGAGCAGGTACATTATCAAACCGTTTATTTATTGTTTTAAAAAAAATTATAGTAGTTGTGTTGTGCGGTTAGTATGTGAATGGTCAAAATAAAATAGTACTAACATGCTGGTAGGTGTATTTCTCTATTTTCATGTTAATATATTACAAACGCATGGTCACTAGCCTATTTTAATAGGCCTGCATTATATAATAGTACATAAACCATGTAGTGTAACTATCTGCGGGCCCTTTTTATAAAGGTGAAATTAATCTTTCTCACATTATTTAATATTTATAAATTTTGATAGATATTAGATGGATCGTTGGTGCTAGCTAGTGCATGCATTTCCCCAACTATAAGACTCTTTATTTATACGTTAGGATTAAATCGTACATATTGTTTCATGATTCTGTCTTCTGGTGACCTAACACATCAAATCTGTTTTTTGTTAGGGAAAAAGAGAATAACAATACGTTGATTCCTCATGCCGAATGTGAGAGAGAGAAAGAGAGAGATAGCTAACTCGTCTTCTTATGAATACAAACATATTAATTATATATTGATTGCCCATTCCGAATGTGACTTTTGTGAAATCATTATATATAATAACAATACTACTTTCATTCTTATTTATAAAACCCTATTAATTTTTTTTAAAGAATTTTAGAAAAATTTTAAGAAAATTAATTACATTACTTTAATTTATTAAAATTTATTTTTTTTCTTCAAATTATGTTGTTTGACTTATGAACTAATATATAATGTAATAAAATATGATATATGATATGATTAAATAATGTAATTAGCTTTCTTAAGATTTTTCTAGGATTCTCCAAAAAAGTCAACGGGGTCTTATAAATAGGAATGGATGAAGTATCATTTTCCAGTCCCAAATGTGTGTGATCTACAACCACAAAGACCGATCCACTCAATGGGAATACCTTGAAACCAACAGCCTTCAACCCTTCCACCAAAATAGCTCTTTTCGCCATGAAGTCCCTCTTTAGCTCCTTATAGTGACAATCTGGTGGGGCTCCAAGAGCTGCGGTAGCTGCCCATTGCATAAGAGTGGAAATGGTGAAAGTGAGGAAACAATGCGCCTGAACTTATTAATCCTAAAATAGTTGTGGCAATTGCCTCTGTACACCCACATATAACAGTAACCCCTTTTTCGGGGTCTACTGTAAGTCCAGTATCTTTCATAAATCTATCAGAAATGGCGAGTTTCAGCTCTAGAACTACATATCCAAAATTACAGCTCCCTTGATAAAATCAGGACCATCAAAGTTGGGAAAGCCTTGACCAAGATTTATGGCTCGAAGACTCATATGGGTGACTATTGTTCCTTTGAACTTCTCTAAGCGCTTTGCAGCCTTGCATACAAATTATCAACATAAGATTTAATGAGGACACGTATAAGTAATTCACAATCAAACGCAAAACAATTCCTCTTATTAGATGTAGTTAGTCAAAACTAAGTTAAGTTAGGGACTCATTTTCTGTTACAACAACTTGTTGCTAGCTATAATCAAATACTTAGCTTAGGTGTCCAGTTATGTTTGACTGATTGTAATCGTGTGGCTATAAATACATTGATTCAAGGTATCTCTTGTACGAATACTCATTATTCACATACAGTGAATAAACATTTTCTTTCAACTCTGAACTTTGCTTTTGTACTTCTCTTTCTCTCGTTTTTCTTTTTCTCACTTTCTCCACTCTACATGCTATTCTTCACCTTCATCTTCAATGATCTATGTTATCCTACTGATCATTGTTTGTCTGAACATTAAAATGGTATCAGAGCTTTCATATCAATCATTATGACGAAAGCTTCAGGTTCCAATCATCCTAGAGTCGGCGATTTGAGTCACACATATGGTGTTGTGGCATTCAATCATACAATCTTTGCAAAACTAAGGGAGAAAAACTTCTTACCATTGCGACAACAAGTCCTGGCTGCTGTCCATGGTCACAATCTAGAGAATTTTCTACTCGGTGTGAACATACCTCACAAGAGAGATGAATCAAGTACCCTGACTGAATCTTATATTCGATGGCTAAAACAAGATCAATTACTTGTCTCTTGACTTTTATCTACTATATCTGAAGAAATGCACACTTGACTTGTTGGCTGTGAGACTTCTCACTCTCTCTGGCGTCGAATTCTTTATTTCTTTGAGGCACACATATGAGAAAAAATTTCGTCGTTCAAAACAGAACTTTGTTACACAAAAAAGGTCCTACTCAGCCTATCTCTGAATATATGCTTCGTATCAAAGCTATTATTGATTGTTTTATCTCTATTGGTGAATTAATAACTGTTCAAGAACATATTGATGTTATTTTAGAAGGTTTACCTGAAGATTATGATGTTACTATTATGATTGTTACGGCACGGGAGCACAAATTTACTGTTAGTGAGATTGAATCTCTGCTATTAGTTCAAGAAATCAAAATTTCTAAAATGTTGACATCTTCATCAGTTGATCCTATTGCTATTAATCTTGTTACGAACTCTGAATCTAGCACTGTTGGATATTGTGCTATAGTGACCAATCATTATACTTAGAATATTGTGATGTTTTATGAATTTCTTAAAATTTTAATTATCATTACATTTGCATGTTTATTATGATAATTGTATCCATGGACAAATTATAAAGATTTCCTAAATGTCCCTGGTCGATTGTCTATGCGGGAGCATATATGAAATAAGACCAGTTTGACTTTGATAAAGTATAGAGATACGAGTCAAAGTCTTAGGTACTTGTAAGAGTACAAGGTGCTGGGCCAACCTGCTATGAGAAGGCTGCATGGATTAAGTCATAAGCTTATCTCATATGTAATTACGTCACAATGCCCTTTGACCTGAGATCATCATGGATTCCTACATGAGAATCGCTAAGTTTTGACTTAGTTAAAAGTTACCTTTGACAGGGTGATGATAAAGGCTATGATCAGGCTTAAGGGTCTTTCACGTAGAAGAATGCGAATGATCAAAATGAGATTTTTCCCTCACATTAGTAGAGAGATATTACTGGGCCCCTCAATAAGTGAGTCTGGAAAATGTATGGCCATACTACATCGGAAGGAGTTTCCATAATTATGATCAGGCTACTCAGGGATCAAGAAAATAATGGTCAGGAATAGGAGGATGACGTTCTCCATGCCTCATCCTTGACTAACATATTGCGTGACAAAAGAGACGTGACATGGTTGCATGACAGGTTGAATCATATTAACGATCCTTATATGATTTGGATAGTTGCATTAGTGAATGGAAACAGAAAAAAAAAAAAAAAGAAAGAATATAAAGTTTGATATTGGTAAATGTACTCCAAACAAGCTCAGCCACAAATTGACAACAACGCGGCTGGCAGAATTTTCACATCCAACATAAGTTATTGGCTCCAGAAGTCAGACATGAGAACTCAATTAGTTGCTGTACTCAAGAATGATAGAAGGGTAATTGTACAACAAGGAGAGAGAGAGACGGCAAATAAGAAAATCACTGAAGCCAAAAATATGGGAAGCAAAAGATGAAGAGGAAGGGAAATACACCTGCAAAGGGTGGTGCGTGACATCAGTGGGAGGAAAGAGGGCTGTTTGTTAAGGATGGGCCTAGCCCAAATAAAGAACTTCACAAGCCCACTACAATTCAAAGGATCTCTCTGTCCTCTCCTGAGTCCTGACTCTCTCTCGGAGCTATCAGTTTTCTGCAATTGAGTTGAAAAAAGAAAGGGCAACAAAATAGCGACTTAATTCCTTCCTTCTAAAGAGATTTCATCAACAGAATATGACTCCAGGTAGTAAACAAGTTCGATCAGCAAAATGATCACTGGGCGCAGGATTAACCCATGTTGGATTATGGACTATGTCAAAGAAGCCTGAGAGAGTACTCATACTATATACTGCCTCCGAGGTAGCAATTAAAAGCTGTCAGATGTTATGGAACATTCAGGGGATCGATGCCTACACTTCAATGTTTTATACGTAGTGCTCCAACGAAAGCCTACACGTACATCCGGCCACCTCCTGTTCTATATTATATTCAATTTCAAATATATGACAATCTATAACCTGTGTCACCAAATTAAAAACTCTTGCCGCAGGAGGTTGATCAGCAGAGCATTATTGAACTCTGGAAATGTAATTAGCTAGCAGGATGCTATTTACGGAAAATAGTGATCATGTCAGATTCCGTCTCTCTCCTTCCCCTCTTTAATTTTCTGAGTATACATATGTGTATCATTGAGAGTTTGTTTTGAGAAAGATCCTGATTAAACAACCCCGATCCATAAGTGTAGATAATTAATCAACTTTTGGTTGTCGATTAATCACAAGTAGAAGGAAGAATGTCAGTTTCATTACCATTTCCGATCCAGCAATAATGTGCCTTGTTAATATAGTAATGTGGATGGTGATGAAGCTGCTTAATTAATTGGCGCAGCTGAGCTGATCTGATCTGATCGAGTGGCTACCGTGCGTCATGCATGTTGTAAAAACTAAAAAGCACTGCTTTCTGATGTGATCCAAGAAGCCAGAACATAAAAAACACTTGTTTGGGAGTAGTTAAGTGATTAGTTATTTATTGTATTGAAAATCCAAACAGGGGTGATGTGTGTGTCCGGGGCACATTCCCAGGAATCTTTCCAGGCAAGAGAGGGAAATGACAACTACCAAACGCCCGTTTCCCCTTCCCCGCCAACCCCCACCTTATTATTTCCTTAACAAAACTGTACACATATATAATTAAATAGTACTCCCTCCGGTCCTATTTATAAGACCCAGTTGATTTTTTTGGAGAATCCTAGAAAAATCCTAAGAAAGATAATTACATTACTTAATC
>JBAGKO010000011.1:3268791-3288130 GCA_037177275.1 Acacia concinna
AATATGAAAATCTGTAGAATTGACTAAGAAGGCAGTTATACACTCATTCAAGAGACGAAAATAAAACAAAAAAGTTGAAAATGAGAAATGGATATTTAAAGTAGCTAGCAGAAAACTGAAAAAATTTAACCATTGGCTTGGCACACTAACGGTCTGTGTTTTCCACACAGCTTCGCCATACAATAAAGGGCATATCTTTATTTAAGAAAATAATTATTATTTGTGAGAGAATGCATATGAGAGGAGATACATATATCGATCCAGAAATCTGTAGTGGTGAGCTTGGGCATTCTCACTGAGGAAGCTTATTGAATTTGCGGTGTCGGAACTCGGCAAAGGTTTTTGTTGAAAATTTGGGTGGGTTCTCTTGGTTCACCAGCGGCGGAAGAGGCCCGATCACCGCCTCATGCGGTGGCGCCACAAATACTGCCCACGACATCCTCGTCCTTTCTTTGTTCACCAAGCTTCTGTGCAGAACACCCTTGTACTTGCCATTACTTAACACCTAACCAGTAACCACCCCAACATATAAAGAGTAATTAAATTATGCAAATGTTTTGTCAACGAGCAACACAATAATAACGTGACGCATCCTTTGCTTTGGCTGCATGAAAACTATACTACCTCAAGCTGATCGCCGACATGGACGAGGATGGCGTTTTTCAGGTAATTGACAGCGACCCAGTGATCTTGGCGCCAAACTTGAAGGCCGGGAACATCGTTGGGGACGAGCAGGGTGATGGCAGACATGTCTGTGTGAGCCTCAACTCCTAAAGCTAGCTCTGGTTGTGGGCATGGCGGATACATATTTATTTTCATTTCTAATTCTATCATTTCACCTCCCAAGCTGCTTTTCAGTGCCTTCCTCTCCAACCCTAGCCCTTCCGACAAAAGCCCCAACACCTTGTCTGTTAACCTCAACAATTCTTTGTTGTACTCCTCCGTTACTTCCCTGAAATAATTAAGAACAAGTTAACTATAATGACTAATGAAACTCTGTATACATGTATCATGAGTTTAAGGAACCTGTAGGAAGGAGGTTTCTTGGGCCACATATCATAGTTGATCTTGGAAGAAGGAGACATCAGGTGGAAGTAGTAATCAATCCACTCCACCTTCTGCTTGAGATTCCTGGTCATCCTGGTGCCGTAGCCTTCAAAGCTGCCGGTGGAGGGGTCGTTTGCGTATGCCTCTTTCTCTTTCTGAGGGAGGGCGAAGAACTGTTGGCCCACCTCTTGTAACCGGCCGATCAAAGTCGGCGATATTCCGTGATCGGTGATGAGCATGATCCCCCACTCTGAGGCGGCTTCAGCAATTTGCTTCACCAAAACGTCGTGAGGGAGAGACAGAGAGATGACCGGGACTCTCACGCCCTCCACGGCTTTGGAATTTTCCGGCCGTTCATCGGCCGGTCGGATAAACTGAGCAGGAAGCTCCTTCAACGTCCCAGAGGCCAAGCACTGAACTCTTTCAACTTCCATGTATGATATGCGAGTATTGAATGCCGATTACGTAGTCAGATATTAACTCAGATAAATTATTTTACGATGAGATGGGGGCACAGATATATATGTGTGTGTGTGGGGATCAGATATGGAGATGCATGTTGCACGCACGTACTTATTTATTGCCAACACCTTACGATCAAATTAGCTCAAGATTAGCAGATGACCCTCCCCACAAAACGTTCAAGATATATCACATGGAAGATCTCGTTTCCAATTTAATCAAGGGGATGGTAACAAAGAAACTTAATAGCCATTAAATGCTGAAATTAATTTATGAGAGTTATAACAATTTTATATTAATGACTTAGTTGTTTTAGATGCAACCAATCTAGCATAAATTGAACTACATAACCAATTGTTACATGTAAACTCAAAATTTATACGCATGGGAGTTTCAATAAATTGAGAAAGATGAAACCTTGAGAAAAGGCAATACAGATTCAGCCAAAACATAACAACGTTAAAACATATTGTCTGAGGTGGCCAACCTTTTTTGTGCATCGCTCCCATAGTTGACAGCATATTAATTGCCTTAATATATATAACGAACAAGCAGTTCTAGACACTATTTTTTTTTTATTATTATTTGTAACCTGGCATTCCCATTTCAAGGATAGAGTTTTTTTCCCCCCCTAATTTCCTGTATCTTTCTATTTGAGATAATCGTGTTTTAAATATTCTTAGTACTAAATACAAACATATCTTCTAATAAGAATTCCAATCTTAATTTATCAGTTTGTGAGAATTTACTCCATTTTCGCTAGACCCAACTCTTATTAATATAAAGAGAATTGATGGAGAAAACCCCGAACATCAAGAGTTATTGAACAGGTTACGGCTTCATTTGGGTCTAAATAATCCTCTAGAATCTAGATTGGGCTAACATCAGGTCTGCTATTTGGCTATAAGAAAAAAAAAAAAATCAGCCACAACAACACCAGCCAAGCCATTAGTCACCGCACCGACTATTATTTTCATTCGTTGATTGACACAGATAGACATGGGATTAGGTGGTTGGAGTTTTTGGGGCTTTAAATGCAGATCTGAAACATGAATTTCTGCAAATTTGATATATATATATATATATATATATATATATTATTATTTTTTAATATGCCCTTGATGAATTGTTTAACTGTATCTCTTATTGATCAAGTAAATTCAATGATTTGACCCCAAAAAAAAAATTAAAGTCAATGAAGATGGATAATAAGCGAAAACGTTCAAACGTTTGGAGTATATACGAGCAACTAATGCCCCCCACTATAACTGAATTCAGGTTTACATTATATTGATGATTTATGTAGTATATCCAATATATCCACTTTTATTTTGTTTATTCGTGTATATATACTTCATTCACTTATAAATATAACATCCAATTAATTTTTTAAGAGATTAATGAAGATAAATAAAGTACTTAATATCATATGTAGTGTATTATTACATTGTATATTAGTTTATAAGTTCAACAAAATTGTTTAAAGAAAAATTATATATATAAATACTTTAAATTAAGGGAAATTAATATTTTGATCCTTATAGTTTTAACTAAATTGTAACTCAGTCCCTATACTTTGACTCGGTGCAACTCAGTCTTTAGAGTTTTGACTCGGTTGTGACTCAGTCCTTAAACTTTGACTTGCTACAAATCAATCCCTATAGTTTTGAGCATTTTATAATTTAATCCCTTACCTTTATTTTAAAATATAAGGACTAAATTATAAAGTGTCAAAACTATCCATGTACTAAAAACTAGACCGGACCGGCAGACCGGGAATTGGCCAATGGTCCGGTTCGGTCAGTGCAATAACCGTTGACCGGTTCAACCTGGTCAATGACTGGTTAACCGGCCGGTCCTATTTTATAAAAAAAAGAATAATTTTCATTTATTTATGAAACTGAGCGAGAATTCACGGGAACAAAGCATTTTTTTAAAAGTATTTCTCCCTTTTTCAAAAGCATCGGGGGCACTGCGTGTTACACTACTTAAACCTAATAATTCATACAAAATGGTGATTTATCAACCTGTCACTTAGGTATTCAGTAATAACATCTAAATTATAATATTTTAATATGGCCGGTTCAACCCTAAACCCATGTCGTAACCGGTTCTTTGGCCGGTCCAGTTTTGTATACCTTGAAAACTATAGAGATTGAGTTACAGTGAGTCAAAGTTTAGGGATTGAGTTACAACCGAGTCAAAACTTTAAGGACTGAGTTGCACTAAGTCAAAGTATAGGAACTGAGTTACAATTTAATAAAAACTATAAGGACCAAAAAATTAATTTTTCTTTAAAATAATATAATTTAGCTTTCGTAAAATTTTATAAAAAATTCAATCACGCCTTGACCGAGGCAATAGAGGGGTTAAGGTCAAATTCGCTGCATATTTAATGGTCCAAATAACAAATCGCTGAGTGGGTCCTCTCTTGTGACGATTAAAACTCTCATTATTCTTCCGCTTGCATTTATTCCATCATTGACCACCATTTTAAGATTTATATTTTTTTCCACTGTGCTGATGTTATCGTTATTGACGATCTTTGTGTGCTGAGTTTGGTATGCAATTAATGAATGCAATATATCGCATGATTTGACCCCAAACAAAATGAAGCAACTGATCTTATGACCAGGTAGCAGATTGCATAAGATCAGATCAAACACAACATAACCAATTAGAATCGAACCAAAGGTTATCCGATGCATATTTTAAGTGAGAACAGCTAAAATATAGTAATAAACTTTATCTATATCACCTCTCATGTGTACAAGACGAATTCAATCTTCATTAAGTGTATACTAAATAACATGTGAAATCAAGCATTATTACTAGATAAGTATGTAACAGAAATTTTATATCAGTTTATGGAAAAAAGGCTTGAAAGAAATTCTGTATCAGTTTATAAAAAAAAGGTTTCCGAAAATGTGATTTCAGAGTTTGTCAAATAACCACTGGTTTGCTTTTGCCATTGACCAATTGTGTATTTGCTAAACTAGACTTTAGTGAGTGGAGTGAAGAAATTGGGCAAAGTCGATTGTTCAGATTGACTGCAATATTTTAGTCAGTCAATTATTTTTAGCAGGCAGCCTTGTTCGACTTCCTGCATTAAATATTAAAATTTCTGTCATCACTGCTACGCAAGCTGCCAATTGAAAAGAATGCGTCTCTGTGAGGTTCAATTTTCAGGTCAAAAAACTCACATTTGATAATATGATGGATTGTTTGGCATGTATGCTAAAATAATGAAAATGGCTGTGTCTGAAATTCAGAAATAAGAATATTCTTCCTTAAAACTGCACATGGGACGAAAAAACGAGGTCGATTTGCCAGACAGAAAATCACATTCAGAAAAAAATAGTTCTAATCTCAATACTCTTTCATCATATCCAATCGGGTATTGGTTTCTCTACTAATCAATTTGTTTAGTAGGAGAGTTCATTAGATTTGAATCGTCAAATTTGATTTGGACGGTTTAAATCTGATTTTTTACAAATTTATATTTTTAAAAAAATTATTTTAATAAATACATAATTTAAAATAAAGATAACCTCCTAACTATAATTCTTTTAAAAAATAATGTTTTAAAAATCATCATTTTAAAAAAAATTTAGATTTGGACAGCCTAAATCTATTGAGCTTTCCCTGCCATGTATTAAGCTTAGTAGAGAAGTCAGATCCATCTAATCGTTAAGCGTATTAACCTTTATTTTATAAATAAGTAATTAGTCCTCTTCAATATGCGTAGTCATGTAAAGGTTGGGCATATGGGACATTTTCTTATACATTATTAATTCTCTTAATATAAATGAATAATTACAATTACTTCGGGAGGAAATGAATAGAAGTGTAAAACTACTTGTAAACTTTTTATCTAAAGTGCATTAAATACTACTTCTCTAATCCTATACATAAGGTAGAGATAGAAAGTTTTTTGGTCCTATAATAAGGCATGTCATTAAAGTTTTATTGTGGATTTACAATTTTACCTTCATTTATTAGTTTATTGACTTTATTTTATTTAGTATTATATATATTAAATAGAAGTGGAATTAGAAAATTGTTAAATTTTATGATAAAATTAATAAGATTTAAGATTTTTTATAGCCTATATAAAAAATATTGAAAACCCCCTACATGTAAAATTAGAGAAGTGTATATTTACCGTTGAAGTGTTTAAGACCTACCACTTCTTATCTATAAATCTTGTTTGAGAATAAATTGTGGACATGGTAATAAATGCAATTTTTACACTTTTGCCCTATTTAATTGCGAAAAAACATAAAGAACCTATTCATGCTGATCTTTGAAATTATTATAAATAAAGACAAAATTAAAAATTTATGTCATAAATACTAAACTTTTTTTTCGAACTCGAAACGTTGCAGACAAGTCATGAAGAACTCGCCACAAAGCAACGAGGGAGACAGGTCTCATAAATACTAAACTAACTAACTCTCTTTAATTTGTGAAAGTTATTAGTTAATTATATACGACTTATAAATGGGAAAAAAAAAAATGGTACTACTAGTGGTATAAATTGTAGTAAGGTTTTGCCCATACGCTATCACATTCTCTGGAGACTAAACCTCAGTGCAACTGGATCATCGGCACACTTTTTCTTTCCTTATCTCTTAAATTATACATACTTTGAAATTTTGGAGCAGGATATTTACAATGTTATAAATTTATTATATACTGGTAAAAAAGTTATGAATTTTTTATATAGATTATTTATATTTTAAAACTAAGTCAAAATAATTATTTAAAACCAAACAATTGCTAGTGAATAGAGCCAGTAATACGGGGTTTTAACCGTGAGCCAAATTCTCTTAAGCTGAAATATGGATAGTTTGAGTTTGAAAAAAGTGGGACTGTTTTTATACAGATTTTTTAGGCTCGAAACCATATAGGCTCATCCTATGGCGGGCTGACTCAGTGGATTCACGGTTAACCATTTTTCTTTTAAAAAAATTTGTAAATCCTAAAAACCAAAATGAAACCCAGGCCCTAGAGTCCACTCTCCACTCCTTTTGTCCTTCATCCAAGTCCTGAAGTCCAAGTGTCTAATACAGCCGCAACACTCACACTATAGTCTAACCAGCTTCTTCATATCATGTTTCAAATTCCAACACTATTAAAATTGAGTGATGGTTGATTTATTGGTCACTCTGTATTTCTGTAATGCGTGGAGTGTGGACTATTAATTTGTATTTTTTAACTTATAAGTAGAAGTTGGTTGATTCGAAACTTCCAATAGACTTATTAATTGTTTCAGTTTTTTAATCATTTTTTTTATTGTTTGGTTTTGAGTTCTGACGTTTTGGAGAAAAAAATTTCAATGTCTTTTTTTTAAAAAAAAAGTTTGATAAATATGACAAATATGGGCTGGCCACCCAAACTGTCAGCCCAACGGTTATGGTTTAGTCTTTGACAAATGCTAGTTCATATGAATGTGGTTCTTTTTGACCCGAACTCATATAGTCTCAACTCTTGGTGATCCAATCCAAAACCAATTCTGTCCATATTATCGACTCTATTAGTGAGATTTTTCCTCTACTTTTAAGGGAAGATTTAAATTCACATACTAATTTGAGTAATTTCCAACGACTCCATACAACTAACTATTCCCCACACCACCGTCTAGAATTTCGCCGATTTTACGTACAAATAGGACCAAGTGATCAAATAAAATCAGGATTATAAGCAATGGCCTTTAGAAGAGGAAATTTTCAATTTCCAAAGATAAATGAATAAATATATAACCATTATAAATCTTTATAACAGCAATAAAAAAGAGATGGGTTAATACCATTTTCTATCCTTGAAGTTTTACCAATTTTAATTCTAATCCCTCAAATTTAGAATCGGCCATTTTAATCCTTAAAATTACCTGTTAATAGTTGTTGATCCCTTAAGTTCAAAAAGAATTTGGTGTGCTCTTTGGCAGTGTTAATTCATTCCATGTGGCATTAAATCTATTAAATCAGCTTAAGGTGCATGCTTAGGAAATTTGACACAACAAATGATATTATTTTGATATGATTAATTATAAGCTGAACATGACAAAATTTTTTATATTGGATCCTATATATTTTCTTTTTAAATTAAATGTTCAGCTCATAATTAACTAAACTAATATCATTTGTCGTGTTGGCTTTCCTAATAAGCATGCATCATGATTTAATAGATTTAGTGCCACATAGGATAAATTACTGCCGTCAAATGCCATGCCAAGTCATTTTCAAACTTTAAGGGCTTATGGTTATAAGCAGAGCAAACTTAAGGAACAAAAACCACTACTTTAAACTTTGAGAACCAAATTAAAATTGGATGAAACTTTAAAAACTAAAAGTGATAGTAACAAAAAAAAAAAAGATTAACTACAGAATCATTCTATGAAGTCTAACCCAATCCGCATATTTCTTTAGTCTTCTTTTATCATTCTGATTGGTTTTATGGACTTACTTGACCTTAGTTCTTTTTTTTTTTAAAGCAATATGAAATACCAAATTCTAATTTAGATAACTAAATAAATCATTAATCATGTCACATAAATAAAATGAGATCTAAAAATTGGGTCAAATAATCTTCACACTCCTAGCTCTAAATAAATTGAAGTGCAAATTTTTTTTTTTCAGTTAAGGTGCATTTAATTAGCATCCTAAAATATTTTTACATGTGTATCGAGTGCCTTAAAATATTTTGTAGTGTTCCTCGCATCCTCGAGTTTTTTTTTTATGGCGCACCTAGCACGTTAAAGTGTTTTTATAGATGCTTTCAATGACTCAAAGTAATTTTTTTTTTGGTACATCTAACATTTTAAAATATTTTTTAAAATGTGTGCATTACCATAAACTATTTTTTGTGAGGGGAGAGGTGCGAGCGATAGAATGACTTTACGTACGTACATTTTGAAATTTCAAATTAAATCACGCCTCAATTAGAGATTTTTTTTTTTATTTCACCAACCAGACTTGAAGTCTTTATATTTGAGGCAACTTTATATGTGATTATCCTATACAAATGAAATAGATAAATAAAGTTGGTAAAAATAATAAATATGTAAAAAATTGAAATTATTTCCTAATAAGACCCTTTTATATTTACAAAAATAAATAGACTGAATATATAATTAATGTAATGAAAGTAATCAATAATTGACAGGGTAAAAACAAAAAAAATATTTAAAAAAGTCAAACAGGTTATGGAAGTCTCTTATAAATAAAAACGTTTAAACAAAATGTTTTATTATATTAGATCATCAGGGAAAAAAAAAAAGGAATAATCCATTATTGCAAATAATGCTAAACAAATCGCGTGCAAAACTCTCAGACATTAAAGCTTTATTTAACTATCTAAAATTTAAGACATTTTTTTTATTTGATTAGAAATGAATATATCAAGTCAGTATGTACGCCAATTTAATTGCACAAGTACCATCCTAAAACTAGGGAGCACTGTTGTCAAGATTTAGCCAGAAGACGCGAGGGGTCAAGGGTGGGTAACACAGCTTAAAATAAACCTTTTTTTTTTAGAAATTATTAGCAAGGCTAACTAATTTTGACTTGCAATTTCTGCCCCAAAAATGAAAAAAGAAAAAAAAAAAGGACAAGTTGTGTATGCATGGGGTAATTAACACATATAGAGGCCGATGAACTTGGTGAAGAGCACGTGGTGGTTAGGACATCTCATTGCTCTATAAATTCCGACGCCACGCCTCTTATGTCTCTCATAATACTCACTCGCACAATCCATAATCCCTCCATTATATTATATTCCAAATTAACCCTTGTTCATTCCTGAAAATATCTATCTATAATATAATATAATATAATATAATGGAGGTCATCAGAGTGCAGAACGTAGCCTCCCTGTCAAAAGATGATATCCCACCGGACTTCGTTCGGACAGAGACGGAGCAACCCGGCATCACCACCGTTCGCGGGGTTCACCTGGAGGTTCCGACCATCGACTTCAGCAACCCCAATGAGGAGGAGCTGGTGTCTCAGACGGTGGAGGCCAGTACAAATTGGGGCATGTTCCAGATCGTGAATCATGGCATTCCCAAGGAGGTTATAGGCAATTTGCAGGCTGTGGGAGAGGCCTTCTTTCAGCTTCCTCAGCATGAGAAGGAGCTCATCGCCAAGATTCCCGGCTCCGTCGAAGGTTATGGCACCATGCTTCAGAAGGAGCTTCAAGGCAAGAAAGGGTGGGTCGACCACCTGTTCCATAGAGTTTGGCCTCCCTCCGCCGTTAACTATCGCTTCTGGCCCAAAAATCCTCCTTCGTACAGGTTTCTCTTCTCCCCACTTTCTTCGCATTCTATTCATAACGTAACCAACAAATCATCAATAAGGGATATGCCAATTTTTTATTGCTTGTCCCAACTTCAAGTTCATTAATTAAACGTTATGCACTGATTCTTCAATTGCATTATCACACACACACATGAAATTGAAGGCATTCAAATTGATTAATAAAGAGGTCGGCGGCCTTACTCTTATTGAATTTGATACCTGAACAGTTAATTAAGGAGATTCAAGAATTGGTGAAGCTAGGACCATGTCAATATGAGTAAACATTTATTAATATAATTTAATGGTGCCGCACATTTCCCACCGTATTTTATATATAGTGTATGTATATATTACTGTTTTAAAGTTGCAGAGGACTTGTGTAAGTAGCGGGTAGGTGATGAAACATTACATGTGTTACGTGGCTTGGCGAGTCACATGGACGTTGCAGGGTCACGGTACTTTTGATGAAAAGAAGTAGAGACCCCCTATAGAAGCTAATTAGCACCTCTCATAAATATTATCATCCTTCTGAGAAAAAGTCCTCTCTACCTATAAAACCAACCATATTGATGAGGACGAGTTAAATAATAACCTCATGCTAGCCATTCACATTTTTAGCTGGAAAAAACAAGAGTCAGCTTGGTGGCAGGTTCTTATCATATGCAAGTTATGTCGCTATAAGATAAGTAATTAATTAATCGAAGAATAGGACATATATGCGTATATAATGAATTAAGAAAAACATGCAAGATCAGATCAACATATATTAAAAATGAAATGGGCAGGGAGGCAAATGAGGAGTACGTGAAGAATCTGCATGGGGTGGTGGAGAAGCTGTTCAAGAGTCTGAACAAAGGGTTAGGGCTGCATGGGAATGAGCTGTGGGAAGCGGTGGGTGGTGAGAGATTGGAATACCTTATGAAGATAAATTACTACCCTCCTTGCCCTCGCCCTGATCTCGCCCTTGGGGTCCCACCTCACACCGACATGTCAGCCTTCACCATCCTCGTCCCCAACCACGTCCCAGGTCTCCAAGCCTTCCGTGATGGCCACTGGTACGACGTTCACTACATCCCTAACGCTCTCGTCATCCACATCGGCGACCAAATTGAGGTATTATTTATGCAGTTGATTATTGTTTAGAGATTTTATGTATTAATTTATAAATCATATAATTTAGTGTGGTATACAAATGATAAATATAAATACTCTGATATTAGATTGGGGTAACTGTTAAGGACATGAGGTAGCATGATCTTAATATGGAACCAAAACACACACACACAAACATATGTTAATATTGATGATTATATATTGGAAATGCAGATTCTGAGCAATGGCAAGTACAAGGCGGTGTTTCATAGGACGACAGTGTGCGACAAGACGAGGATGTCGTGGCCTGTGTTCTTGGAGCCTCCCTCGGACCATGTCGTTGGCCCTCTCCCCATGCTTACTACCGATCAAAACCCACCCAAATTCAAGTCCAAGGCTTACGGCGACTATGCTTACTGCAAGCTCAACAAGATTCCTCAGTGATTTTTCATGGTTTTGCTCCTGTGTTACTGATCACTTAGGTGCTTCTTAACTGTTTCTTACGGATCTAGCTATCGTCTTGTTTTACAAAACCACACACACACACACATGCATGTATGTATCCACGCAGGATAACGACGATGGTCTCGTCCCGTCCTTCGTCTTGTAATATAGTAGTGCAATAAAATGTAGTAATTCCTAGCAGCTTCTGCGTTGACTCCGTAAATTTAATATACAGTGAAAATCGTGTTTTGATTTTTTTTTTCTTCTAGTTGCGTGGATTGATGATGAAAGCTCTTTGAGTTATTTAGAGAGAGATTTTAGACTGAAGTACGTATGCGCATATTTGATCACAAAATGGAAGGATAACTGATATGAAGTATTATATATTTAATTCGTCATTTCCACGCTGTGGAATGATCAACCATGTATTTAATCAATAATCCTTCCTATCCTAATTATAAAGGTCTATTGATTTTTTTAGACAATTCTAAAAAAATTAATTACATTATTTCAAAACATTAAAATTTATCGTTTTTCTTTAAATTATATTGTTTGACTTATGAACTAATATATAATATAATAAAATATAATATATGATATTATCAATTAATGCCATTAACTTTCTTAAAGTTTTTTTAGAATTTTTTAAAAAAAGTCAACGAAGCTTAAGGGAGTAGGTAACTGTAAGGATAAATGTCATGGTCCACTAAATGCTTCTAAATCTAATATATTGATAACGTAACGCATACAAATGACAAAATTTTAATGGCCCTATCTTGTTTATGCAACATGGTCAGCGATTTTGTGCGATAGGTAGATGTCTTGGTTTTTACACAAGTTGCTGACGTCCCCAAAAACAAACAAACAAAACACTGCAGAGTATGAACTAATTATCATTGAACCACTGAATATGTATGAAATAAGGTTTCTCTTCGTTTCAGTTTCTGATCATTCAAACCAAATTGATTTGGTAGAGATAAGTTAAATCTAAAATCAAATAATATGAACCATCAGACAGTACAACCCTCAATAGATTCTTCACTTGGTAGATATAATTAGTTGTTTGCCCATAAACATAAGGTAGTATAGGTGAACGGTGAGCCTATACACCATGGATAAAGCCCAGTTTGGACACGGATACTCTGTCTTATTGTCGGGGATTTAAGTCTGATCACAGCAATTTAATTTATGATTAAAAATTCTAAATTCAATTTTATGATCACAAAGTCAACAATAAGGCAATATTTGTCCATTCAGGGGAATTGGGGAACTGATGGGGCTTTATTTATTTACGGTCACAGATTATCTGAGATATTGTCCGCGGGTTTAAAAGCTTATCACAATAATTCAACTGTATAATTAAGAAATCGAAACTAATATTATATGTGTGAGTGTATACATTGATGTAATAATCTTACTGTCAAATTCTCATGTATCTATTCATATTCGTTAAAGTCAAACATATGATGCACAATTGCTCTGAATAAAAAATCATATAATTTTTATATCAGTGCAATATTTATGTTAATGGTTTTTTTTTGGGTGGGGGGGACTTGGGGCTACGTCAATTTTCAGCCAAGGCAGAACTCAAAAACAGAGAGTAATTAAAAGGCTTCATCATTATATTGTTGACCAAAAAGTCAAAAATTCTGACGTCTGATGAGCCAGTGAAAATTTATTGCAATTTTTTTAATATATCAAAGAGTCTCTTATTTTAATTATATTCTCACTAATAATACCATGAATAGTTCAATACTCTACTTTATAGAGAGATCATTATTTTTTACATCAGCAAATTTGACCCCTCCCTCTACCCCTCTTTCTCAAACACACACAGACATTAAAACATCAATCATGACAAAGAAAACATTAATCACGACAAATATACAATTCCTGGTTCTGTGCAATGCGCATCTCCTACAAAAATGAACACCTTTGGGACTCTGCTTGATTCCATTTTTTACGTATAAATACTTGATTTGATGATTACATCAACTTCAAAGACATGTAAAGAAGGTTTAGTACGAAGCCCAAAGGAGAAGAAAGCCCAAACCAACACAAGATGGATCCCTATTGGGCTTATTTATGGGCTTAAAGAATAAAGCCTATACGTCAATGTCAATAAGGAACCCCTTAGTCCAGACAGGCACGCAGTAGATTAAGATGCCAAGGGAGAAAGAGACGCATATGGTAATTGTGGCATACGCATATGCTCTCCAAGGATGCTCGCTTTCCCTCATTGCGTTGAACTCTGCTGCAAATGTAGACACTGTGCTCAGGCACCCCATCACACCAAACTGTACACCCACCACCACTGTATCACAATTCCTTGTGTTCACCTGCGTCATCAACCACCAAATACTGGTCACCGTCTCCAACATCAAAAAACAACAGAAACGAACCGTTTTGCAGAAAAACTTACTGCTTCCTTGACAGTGGCAAGTGCGGCCATGAGACAAGCGGCAGAAACATTGGCAATCAGAGTCCCAAATGGAATCCATTTCATGAGACCTGTCCTTCCTAGTCCTCTTCCATTGAGACGTGCTAAGAACCATCGAATCCATACACCTACAGGTCCAACCATACAACTGAACCATAACTGAGCAGCACTTCCTCCATGCTTGAACTTAGCTTTCACCAATGCACCAAACACGCCCCATAATATGCCTAACACCACCACCAACACCGCCATGACTCCCAGCTGACGCTTGCCGGAATTCACTGTCCACTTCATCTTATATCTGTTGCTTATTGAACTCTTGTTGAGAAGCCACCTGAAACCTTTGGCTGTCTCTATTCCGAAGATGATGGAGAATGCAACGAGAAACAGGCCTGGAAAGTGTGCTAGTTAAAAATGCAATTGGGAAAAAGTAGTTTCAAAATGAGACAGCTTTGCCTGTATTTTTCACCTATAAAAAACCCAAGCGCCGCGAAAAGCCAGTGCCCAGAAACACTAAGTTCAAGCATTTTCTGATTCCAACCGCTGAACGTTGTGAGGCTTCCCAGGTAACCAGTTGATATTGCTATGGCTAGATGCTCTGACAAGCGTGATATGTCTCCTTTGAATACAATACCAAACCATCCCATAAGAAAACAACCCACCTGGAAGATTATGTACAGTATCCGCATCAGCAAATTTTGTACATCAAGTGTCATTGGCCATATTTAAGCAATTCTGCACTAACTTCCAATTGTGCAACTATATTAGTTGCTGCTTAGGGCATTATGCATCCATGACAAAAAAAAACTTATCAAATCAGAGAAAGGGGCAGACCATGTTACTGGGGAGGTCCAGGTAAAGAAGAGTTTGGTCACTTGTTACGTCAGCAACTCCAGGGCCAAATAGTTTCTGCAGTAAGTATCTTGTCAAGACCTGTGACGAGAATTTTATTATAATATTAGCAATCACCAGATCCCATAACATGAAATTTGACCAATATAAGGACATGACACTGTGAACTGAAAAATGGACTGGGCCTCCAAGGCATCAACTTTGTAGCGCTCATCTTTAACAGGGCATGAATTGAAGTAAGAACGTGTATAATAAAAGTCAAGGCATTGAACACCAAATGTACAATTCGAACTTCTTTTCATATGAAGCAATATGCATAGAAGTATCAAATGCCAAACTTGTTTGGCCAACTAATGTCATTACTTGTCATTGACCAGCCAAACGCACACACCACCACTTTTATGTTTTTCACATCTGGTTCAGGGCAAGTAATGTCTTCGGAAAATATCCTCTTCTCAAGAAATCAGAGGCAATTTATGTTTAAAAAATGGCTTGCGATTCATATGGTTGAACAAAAATGGGAAGCAGAAGTTCAAGTTCTGAAGTAGGGGGAAATGGCCAAAACTCAACCGAAAGAATATTAATGCTCAACATATTACCCCAAGAATTCCAAAAATGGCTAGATGAATTAGACATGAGGCGTAGTCAAGTAATTCCGGCAACCCCTTATCAGATTCCTGAAAGTAGAAATAACAAAGCAAGTTTTTTCAGTGGATTCATTTGAGCAAAAGCAGAGCAGAAATTTAGAATGAATCTGAAAAATCCACCGTAAAAGCTCACTTGTTTTGAGTCCTCAGAAACCAGTATTGCAGAGGTGGCCGAGAGAGGTGATACGGTGTCATGCGGTAAAGGAGTAACAGAGGAATTAGAATGTGACAAGGGAGGGTGAGGCTGAGATTTGAGATCTCCGGCAACCTCATTATCCGACCGGCGATCGAAGGACAGGCGGAAACTGTTGTTGGCACTGTATCTCCTGCTGGGAAGAGCTCGATCTCCAATATCACCAGCTTCTGAAACACTATCGCTCTCTGTTTCATCACCTTCGTGTATTTGATGGCTTCTGCGACTTGATATGCTCAATGAATGGCGTCTGAGGGAAGAACTTGCACTTCCTGTTCGCTCCATTCGCTCCATGTGAGTTACAAGAGAACGCCGGCGAGAGGGTATATGGTTCTGCTGAGTTGAGGCAAGAACTCAGTTGCAAAATTAAATATGAGAAAACCGATGTCATGGAGACAGCAGCAGCTACCATAACTGAGCTTGTTTTTATTGTGTGTGTATATATATATTTTTATAACAGGTAGGGATGGGATGGCTCCACGATGACACAACACAAACATATATGATAAATGAGATTGAACTAATCCATATTACTTCACATAAATTGGTCCCGGCGAGGCGAGTCACCAACTACGCGCCGACTTTTCATGAATTAAATTATACGCGTAGCTAAATAAACACATTAAACATGAAAACAAGATTCCGCTTACGCAAACAGGGAGAGAGAGAAAGATGAGGACTTGAATGGATGGATGTGGAGGCATTGAAGTTTTTCAAAGAGGGGTGTGTGACTTTTGGAGGAGGGCATTTTTAAAACGGAAGGCAACGATTTGAGTTTCACAAGGCACCGTCCAGGGGGCCCGGAAGATCATGGATCCGCCTTTTATATATTTTTTTAAGGACTGTTTTGTTTGACCACAAGTCCGTGACCTACGGCCTGGCAGCCGCTTGTTTGTGACTTTAGCTTCTAGTTTGCGTGTGTGTGTGTGTGATATAGACATTAAATGACTTTTGACTGTATAATATGCACCCCTTATTTTAACGCCTAAAGCAAACATTTTGTGTAATTTGAACCTTAAAATATTTATGCTTCAATTAATACATAAATAACACAGCTCTGCTCCTCCTTATTTTATAGAGCTTCAAAACATGAAAGATGAAAGATGCATGCCCTTGTACCAAAAAACAGATGTAGAATCGCATCTAAAATCACATACATACTTTCTATTCAAAGCTTACGAGACACTTTTAAATAATTTTTATCTCCAATATATCAATTAAGCTTTTAAAAGCGTGCATCCTTTTGATGTTTATTCCTATTTAATATGATCTTATTTAAAAAATTATATAAATAATATCTCCTAATTAAGGGTATTTTTAGAAAAAATTATCAATTATAGCTTGAAAGATTAAAAAAAAATGCCTTGCACCTTTGGGGAAAGAGAGTCACTACGAGTGCAGGTGCTGCGATCGCGAGGGGCTATGCCTATATGTCGCTTTCACCGTTTCAAATAATTAATCTACCCATCTCATTTGAAAGTCCTTTGCACAGTCCATGTCTATCCTATTTTCGTAATAGAAAGCAGCTCCCTAGTTATAATATGCTTGATAGTGATCTGATAATTTAAGCAAGGCCAACAAGAGTTTGCATGAGAAGCACTTCGTTCTCAAACTTCAACGTCAAAATAACCCTTTCTTAGAACCAAACACCACCAGCTACCTATCCTACCTGAAGGGACAGATCATGCATGAGCAAAACTTGTATCCATCTCTATCCACATATCTTAATTCCATTGGTTCAACAACCATCTCATATGATCAGATTTGTCGCCTTGTGAAAGCAGCTATATACTGATATATATAGGCACAAATTAAAAGTAATTTACAAGACCATCCACTCACATTTTCCAAACATGTATGGCGTATAGCAAGATCCCAAAAATCAATGAAACACAAATTGTAATCAGCGCATATAAATATGCTCTCCAAGGATGCATACTTTCTCTCATGGCATTAAAGTCAGCGGCAAAAGTAGAGACAGTACTCAGACAACCCAGTAAACCGAACTGTGTGCCTGTTACAACAGTATCACAGTTTTTGGTGTTCACCTGCATCAATAACCCCACATATACTTTTGGCAAAAAAAAATAAAAAATAACCCCACATATACTAGCTCAGTCAGAACCTTCACATTAATTAATATCATTTTTAGATCATTAGGGGCCCTATCATAAAAAACAAGTAGGAGGGCAAGAACAGCAACTTAAGGAATTAAATCCCAGTCAAGTTAAAATGATAAAATGACAGTAGTATATACGGGTATATATAACTTACTGATTCCTTCACAGTAGTGAGTGCAGTCATGATCCAAGCAGCAGAAACATTGGCGACTAGAGTGCCGAATGGAATCCATTTGAACAGGCCTTCTCTTCCTATGCCACGACCATTGAGTCGGGCTAATAACCACCTAATCCACACACCAAGAGGTCCAACCATGCAAGCAAACCACAACTCAGCTGCACTGCCGCCATGCTTGAACTCTCTGGATACTAGCGCACCACTAACACCCCATAACAAGCCTAGCATTATCAAGAACACCATAACTGCCAATTGATGTGTGCATTGGGTCACCTGCCACTTGAACTTAGAGCTATGATTTTGACTTCCTAAACTCATTTTTAGCTTCCTGAGAAGCCATTTGAAACCTTTGGCTGTCTCTACTCCAAAGATGATGGAAAAGGCAACAAGAAACAAGCCTGCTAAAGACCAACCGCTCACAAATTCATGTTATCAACTAGTACATGCGGAAATAAGGCTTAACTTTTTAATTCACACGTTATTTAGGATAAGAAAATTGAGAGAGTTCAGAGAGAGAGGAAAAAAGAGAAAAGATGAGTGAAAGACAGCCATGCTAGGAAATTATTCACAACAAAGGTGCCAGATTACCTATTAAAAAGCCAAGCACGGTGAAAAGCCAATGTCCAGAATCACCGAGTTCAAGCACTTCCTGATTCCAACCACTAAAGGTTGTTAGGCTTCCCAAGTAGCCAGTTGTGAGTGCAATGGCCAGATGTTCTGATACATTGGATATGTCTTCTTTAAACACAACACCAAACCATCCCATTAGAAAGGAACCAACCTGAAAGAATTTACAAAAAAATTATGTTATTCCAAGCATTTTTTAAAATTTCTCACATGCCGGGATGATGATGATCTGCAACTATTCTATTAGCGTTTAAAAATCCATAATTTAAAACGGATGTCACCAAATCCACATTATAAATTAAACCATCATTATTGTCAAACGTTAAAAAACACAAAAGTAAGAAAACCGAAAAAGCAAAGATCAATATCTGAAGAGAGCTCACGCTGTTTATGTCTTCCTGACACACTCTCGCATCAATAAAGTTAGATGGTGGAATAGGGTCGATGACTCCTGTTGCTGTAGTGCAGTCATTATGAATGTGGAAGCTGCTATTCTCGCTGTGTCTTCTGTTGGAATAATCCAATACCGTATAAGAATTCCACAAGAGCAGCAGTGGAAGACTTGATATGAAACACCTCCAGCCATAGTTAGTCGAACAACGTATCTCTCTATCTGAAATAAGAGAAAATAGTGATGGACTGTTAATTGCTGTCACCCATCAGAGAACCTCAGGAGAATAAGTACATATTTCTATGTTACTACTCTAAGACCCGACCTAGGCTATTTATAACCTCCCATCAAAGCTTGTAACAGCTTTACCGGTTAGGCAGGTAACCCTAAACCAAATCTCTATCCAAATCTCACGCGGGACACAATCGGGAGATATTTTATCCAAAATATATTAAATAGATAATGTTTTAAACTAATAAGATATTATTCAGATTCTTAATTGATCAAAGCAATTAATTAGCAATATCTAGAATATCTTTATATGAT
>JBAGKO010000011.1:3288230-3299012 GCA_037177275.1 Acacia concinna
TGGATTTTTCAGTTATTGTGGACGGTTTGGATGTTTGGTTATGTTGATGCACTTCTATTTATGTAAGGAAAAAAATTTATCATACATTTATTTTCAAAAACAGAAAAAAAAACGGGCTGGCCCACCCAACCCACCAACCCAGCGGGTACGGGTTGGGTTGGCCAAATGACAGCCCATATAAATACAGGTCTTTTAGGCCCAAACCCTATATGGGCCCAACCCGTGGTGGGCTGGCCTGAACCCGGTGGGTTGGCCCATATTTCCAGCTCTACATATAAGTATTACCACGTGAACAGTGATGAGGCATGAATGATATGAACTAAGTCCTCTTCTCTCGATCTTTCTATTGTCTCTTCTCTCATTTCTCTTTGTTCTCTCTGTCTTTTCTTCGAGAACCTATCAAAATGCAGCCAATACACAACCCTTAATTGAACACATAGACGCGACCAGAAGGAAGAGGAAACATGGTGAACTGCTCCGTCACACCCAGCGTCATTGGTGGTCAAGGGGAACGAAGGACAAGAAGGAAGCTAGGGATTTGAATTTTCCCCCTTCACTCGTAAAGTCGATAAAAAATGGATGAGGAAAAATATCAGCTTAGCATTTGGAAGGGTGTTTTTTTTTCTTTTGACTTAAAGGAGGTTCGGGGGAGAAAAAATCTTAAGATTATATTATTTTGAGGAAAAATATCGGCTCTGTTGATTTTTTTGAGAATTTTAAGAAAATCTTAAGAAAGTTAATTATGTTATTGTGTTTTATTACATTATATATTAGTTCATAAGTCAAACAATATAATTTGAAGAAAAATAATAAATTTTAATATATTAAAATAATATAATTAACTTTCTTAAAACTTTCTTAGGATTCTCCAAAAAGTCTTTATAATTAGGAGCAGAGGGAGAGAGTATATACATATAATGGTCCCAATGTGTAATCGGTGGCATTTGATAGCCGCAGGTTCCCTATCCCTTTGTACTATAGGCGGCAGCAGTAGCTATAGCGCGCCCCTCTGTATTATTCTTTCTTTATCACTTTTCACTTTCAGGAATTTGCGGGGAAATTCAACACTGTACTGTTTGAACCGAGACAGGGAGGTCAGGGTGGAGTGGTGCCGCACAGAGACAAACGGAGTACGTAGCTGACCTTTTAGCCAAAGAGGCGTTGAGCATTGCGGATGGGGGCAACTTTTTTTGAGCAACCATGCACCAGATTGCATCAAGAGTCGACTGGAATTACATGTTAACTAGTTTCCTGAAAAAGAAAAATATTATTTTTTCCCATAAAAATTATTTTTAAACAAATATAAATGTTCATTCATATGTTTAATGAAGGGTACTTCAGTCCAAAAATATTTAAATAGTCAAACTTAATAATAAATTAATGGTTCAACGGATAGAAATGGAATCTCAAATTTATATCGAACACTTCTATAACATATATTTTAATTTTAAAGGAGATCTATATATATTTTTAAAATAGAGGACAATTTTGTGTAATTCACATAAAATTGAGAGGTAATCATTACATTTTACATTTATATAAAATATCATTTTTTTATATCTATCAACATTTTCTTAATTTATTATTTACTCTTTTGACGCTCTCTCAACCATATGTGAATACATAATGGAGGAATTACAAAAGATTATTAGCGTATTTTATAAAAAAAATGTCATAATAAATAACTTAACCAACTTTCTTAATATTTGATAATTAGGTAAATGTGACTTGTATCAAGAAATGGAGGTGTATTATAATTTGAGCAAGGTTTGTTACTCCAACTCCAGGAACAAGATCCAGGAGCAACATTAACAAAACTTTACATTATTAGAAGCACCTCTTCCAAAGTCTGTAATGGCTGTCCTTCGGTATCAAACTCTACCCCTCAAAATAACCCATTAGAAACCAACCACCTCTCATACCTGAAGGGATAGATGCATGAGCAAAACCTGTATCTCTTGTCCACATATCTCAATTCCACTGACCCAACAACCATCCCATATTATAAGATTTATCTCCATCTGAAAGTAGCTATACGGCTATACCCACAAAAATTGCCAAGATCACTCACATTCTCGAAACAGGTATGGCGTATGTCAGGACCGCAAAGAAGAATGAAACACAAATTGTAATCATGGCATATAAATATGCTCTCCAAGGATGCGTACTTTTACTCATGGCATTGAACTCAGCGGCAAAAGTAGAGACAGTACTCAGATTACCCAGCAAACCGAACTGTATGCCTGTTGCAACTGTGTCACAGTTTTTGGTGTTCACCTACATGCATATACAGCTCCGTCAGAACCTTCACATTAATATCATGCAGATTATTAGACTAAAGAGAAAAGTAAGGCCCCATCATAAAAAAACACGAGCAGGAGGGCAAGAACATTCTAGTCAAGCCAATCTTGAAAGGGGTATAACTTACTGATTTCTTCAGAGTAGCGAGTGCAGCCACGACGGAAGCAGCAGAAACATTGGCGATTAGAGTGCCGAATGGAATCCATTTGAACAACCCTTCCCTTCCTATTCCACGACCATTCAGTCGGGCTAATAACCACCTAATCCACACGCCTAGAGGTGCAACCATGCAAGCAAACCACAACTCAGCTGCACTGCCGCCATGCTTGAACTCTCTGGCTACTAGCGCAACACTAACGCCCCATAACAAGCCTAGCATTATCAAGTAGAACACTATAACTGCCAACTGATGTGTGCGTTTTGCCACCTTCCACTTGAACTTAGAGCCATTATTTTGACTTCCTGAACTCATTTTTAGCTTGCTGATGAGCCATTGGAAACCTTTGGCTGTCTTTACTCCAAATGCTATGCAAGAGGCTACAAATAACAAGCCTGCCAATCGTTCACAACTTCATGTTATCAAAGCTCGGGTGAGAGACAGCAAAGCTATAAATTATTCACATCAAATGTACCAGATTACCTACTAAAAAGCCAAGCACAGTTAAGAGCCAACGTCCAGAAACAGCGAGTTCAAGCATTTCTTGATTCCAACCACTGAAGGTTGTTAGGCTTCCCAAGTAGCCAGTTGTTAGTGCAATGTCCAGATGTTCTAATACATTGGATAAGTCTTCTCTAAATACAACACCAAACCATCCCATTAAAAAGGAACCAACCTGAAAGAATTTATGCAAAATTTATGTTATTCCAAGCATTCTTAAATTTCTTTCTCACATACCAGGATAATGATTCTGCAACTATGCTATTCAGAGCCTAAAAATCCATAATTTAACATGGATGTCACCATCATGGAAACTCTCTGTAATAAGTATAGAAGGGAAGAAGGACCAACTATGTTCGAAGGCAGGTCAGGGTAAAGAACTGTTTCGTCACTTGTAAAACCAGCACCTTTGGGGCCAAACAACTTCTGCAATGAATATCTTGTTAAGACCTGCATATGTATAATGGAATAATGGCGCATCAGTATCAGCGTAAACAAGGCACATTATAATAACTAGAAATTGATAAGAAAGAGATTATCAGCAGTTCTGCTGTAGATTGGACATGAAATGTACCCCGAGGATTCCAAAAACAGCTAATTGAATTACACATGAAGTATAGTTCAATATCTTTGGCAACTCTCGATCAGATTCCTGAAACCGGATGATGAAATTTAATTAAATGTTCTAATTTTCCATATCAAGGGAAAAATAAAAAGTAAGAACCCCGAAAAAACACAGATTGATTGCTAAAGGGAGCTCACGTTGTTTATGTCTTCCTGACCCACTTTCCCATCAACAAAGTCAGATGCTGCAATAGGGTCAATGACTCCTGTCGCTGTAGTGCGGTCATTAGGCAAGTGGAAGCTGCTATGAAGAGCTCGATCTCCAATGTCTCCTGCCTCAGAAACGCTCTCGCTCTCAACATCATCTTCATCTGCATGATGGCTTATACGCCTTGATAGGGTCGACGAGTTCCTACTAACTAATGAAGAACTCCGACTGTTCATCCGCTCCATGAATTAACTACAAATGCGCCATAAAAGCCAAATAAAAGTCAGCTTGAATATTCCAGCAACCTCCACCACCACTGGTCTTTTCTATTATTTCGTTTTTTTAAATTTCTTTTTTGACAATGAAGGATGAATATAATCCAAACAACTATTCACCTTGAGAAACTAACAACATGCAAGCAAAATAACTGCTACCAACAACTTAGAAAGTAATAATAAAGCAAAGTTTTCAACTAATAAAGAATAATATATAGAAAGCAAAAATTTACTTACAAAGGACAGCAAGTCTCCATATAAATCAAACCGTACTAAAGTATATATTTAGGGGCATGTTGAAAACGGAAGAAGTCAAAAATTCAAATATTCATGATCCATATATTAATATATTTTTTAAGAAAAACTCAATTCGATTTTATATTAAAACATTTATTAGCGTTTTGAGTTTGTAGCTACTTATCACAATGCAGCATGTAAAATATATATATATATATTGAAAGAAAATATGAATGAGAAGTACAGGAAGAAGAGAATAGAGTAAGATTAGGCACCTCAAGAAGAGCATGGAATCCGATCCGCGGAGACGAACGGGCTCCGAACTTGGCCGATGGAGGAGACGAACGTTGGTATCAGGTGAAGGAGGAAGGAGACGAAGACGAAAGCAGAAGACCAATAAATGAATAAGGTTGAGGGCTGTGGCGGTTTCCTCCCGCCAATGTTAGGTTAGGAGTGCCTGACTCCCATGCTCGCCTTTAATCAAGGCAGCAAACTGGGGCCCGCAAAAAGGCCCCTCCCGTCTTCCCTTCCGTTCCAACGAATTTTTAATTCAAGCAATTGTTTATTGTTTAATTAAACAATAAAACTCCATATATAATTATTAATTAATGAAGGATTTTATGGTATTCCAAATAATAATAATAATAATAATAGGAAGCACATTTAGAAAATCATATAATTTAGATTTTGTAATAAATGATTTGATTTGGATAATTGGATGTTACTTGATGGCCACGAATGAGGAGCAGAAAACTTGGGAGAAGCAAACAGAAAGGCGCACGAAACCGACAAGAGACAAGTAAGAAAATGACAGCTCAAGCTTGATGGCCACTCGTTCAATCCCAACTTTCTTTTCTTTTAATATCAAAGTCTAAACCCTAATTCTAGCTTTTCTTGATTGTTATGATCTTCATAAATCTTTTTTAGGAAAATTGTCCTGAGCCTCCAAATAAAAAAACTTACATTAAAGTAGTTTTAAGAAAATATTACTGTAAAATCCTCAATAGAAGAAAAATATTATTATTAAGTTTTAATTAATAATTCTGGAGTTATTAACCGCACCTCTGAGATTGTTAACTTATTTTTATCTCAAGATCACTTTGACATAAACTTCTTTATTTGAAAAATAGTGTAATTTTTCTATATTTTTTTCCTAAATCTCAAAATTATTATTCTCGTCCTCAAATGTCAATGAAAAAGCTGAAAAAGAGAACTGGAATCAAGTGTCAAGTTAAATGGATGGCTTCTGTGGAGGAAGAAGATAATCAAGAACAATTAAAAACGAGTGAACGCGAAGGCTGCCTTTGTAGAAAGGGAATATATATATATAATGGTCCCAATCTGTACACGGTGGCATTTGATAGCCGCAGGTTCCTTATCCCTTTGTACTGGGTAGCAGCAGTAGCACGCCCCTTTATATTCTACTCTAGTAATCTATCACATTTACATGCTCTTGCTTGGGCCGATGGGCTTGAGGCCCGTGGTTGATAGCCCATAAGAACCGTGATGCGATCCCTGCTGTATACAATTCTTTCGGCCTCTTATGCCTCATATTGGATATTGGTTAGCTGGGTAAACTCATGCTTAGCTTGGACAGTGTAGTGCGTATGAGGATGAATAATGGCTTTCCTTGAAGGCCTTAGATTAGCTTGGGATATGGGCTTCAAAAATGTTATCGTCGAATCGGATCCCAAGGTACTAGTTGATATGCTGGGCGTGAAAGACGACTATCATAATTGGAGCATGGTATTTATACACATTATAAATAAATATGCTGCTTTTCAAATGGGATCTCAAACTGAAGCATGTTTCAAGAAATCAAAATGTACTAGCAGATGCTCTAGTGAAAGAAGGCTTAACGTCAACAGCCTTGATGGATGTATGTCCTCAACATTTACGGGCGCTTGGTGATAAAGATGGATTGGGATCTAATCCCCTTGATGTAAAAAAAGACACACACACTATTAGGGACTATCATGTAATCATTAGTAGTTCCAGTTAGTTGTAACAACAAAGTTTGTTAGCTTAATTAGATGTATAGCTGTCAATAATTTAAGATGTCCCAATATGTATATAAGTGTACTTTGTACAGTGATTAATTCAATTTTCATGAATAATATTCTTCCTTCCATTTCTTTCTCTTTCCCGTGATACACACACACGTATCTAATATGTACACATTGTTGCCCGGGAATTTAGATTCTTGACGGTAGATTATAGGAGTTGGTCAACTGTCCACACTGATACAGAGTATTTTCACTTTTGATAAATTATTATCATTATTTTCAGGAGTTTTCAGATTTTTGCCTCATGGTTGCAGTGTTTTAGGACTGATTTTTTGCTGAGACGATTTATTTTTGGAAACTGGATAAGTCTAGGATCGGATTTAACCTATTGTTGTCTATGCATGGAAAGCAAAATATTGCAAGAGGAAGAAGAAGAGAATTGGGCATTGCGATGTATACATGAACGGACAAGACTCGGCGGTATTGTGTTGTCGTGCTTCTGATATGGCTCCATGACAGTGATAGTAATTAGACGTTTTAAGCACTTGAACTGAGTGATCTCTATCAGTACGACCAAAAACATCATGCTCAACTGCGAAATTACAAACGCAACTGTTCACTTGTTCCCATGACTTTTGCTTCTTGTTTCACACTCATTTTCCTTTAGACTGAGTTCCCAGCATGTTATGTTTGCCTCGACAATTTTAACAAACGTCATTTCTATTTTCAACAGATCAGCATCCTCCGCTCAACGCAACTCAGCTCCTGGAACTATGTTATTGTTGTTATTAAGGGTGAAAGGAAGATTATTGCTTCATTATTATAATTGCTCTTGTTAGAGATATTTATAGAATATCTAAGTAACTTTATATCTGGTCTCGAAACTTGGTGCCATAATGGACAAGTGTCCCAACAGGTAGAAAAACCGAAAAAACATCATATGAAACTTGCGAGGTTTTGGTCGACTAACACGTACCATTATGAAGAGTTAACGTAGGAACTTGAATATTCAAGAGTAGTTTAGAGCTTTGCAGGTACATGAAACTGGCATCAAAGTGGTTTGGAAGAGAGGATCTAGGGTGGTAAGTGGGCCCATCGTTTTGAAAATTATTGCAAGCACTTCAACAGTTCAGCGTCAGTCATGAGTCATCTTGCTTGTGTCCTTATATTATGAAATTTTGCTCCTGATTAATGATCTGCTCTTTATCAGAAATCTTCATAGAACTGTGCCACGACCGTGACCAAACAACCACACTAAATATCCATCATATTCTATAAAAGCTTTACCATATTATATATATACCAAAATTCACTACACCAAAAAAGCAAAAAGTGAATGCTGGCCAAGTTGTCTACGTAACCCACATGCATAGGTTTATTTTTCAAACTAACTGTATTATGTGTTATCTTAACAACTAGACCCAACTCCTATGCATTATTGCACGCTATTTGAAAATTTGTTATAAATATTTGATTAATTTTTTGGCTAACAAAAATTTTGGTTATATACACCTCGCTGCTGCCAAATCGAGATTGTTTGAAGTTCGTGGGGTCAATATTGTGATACTTTCCTCACTTGTTACACAGCTGATCTTAACCTATTTTACCTTATAATCTAGCTTTCTGTTCTGGCCATCTGATCAAGAACGAGCAACCGTATTTTTTATTCCTTTTTCAAGGGTAACTTTTTTGGCTGGCAATTGAAGATCAGTGGGGTCATCCAATTTATATATTGCAGATTGGATGGCTGGTCAAAAAGCACCAACTCTCTACGAATCGACAGATTCAATGATCCACCAGAAATAAAATAATTGAGACATCTCTATGAATAAGGGGAAAAAAAATCTGCTAGCTTAGACAGTCCTGGACATGGAAGGTTCTTGAGAAAACGAGTACGACTTGTGGTCTGTACCCTACCACATGTTACTGGATTTGCTTTCGCCCATTACTTCCTCCATTTGCGTTTCAATGATATAAACTAGCTTCATATTGTTGTTTCAATCTCAATAATAGAACTTCAACTTTATTATTGGAACTTTTCTTTCTCTTTCCACACATTCATCTCCTTGCGAGATTATTATTAGGACTTAGGCATGACCTTAAAGTCCTCTTTTGTGAGTTAGATAAAGAGATCATGTGGAGAAATGGCAGGGGGTACTTTCTTAGCTTCATGGACTTAAACTGAGCATCCCCATGTGATTGCTAGCTAGCTTTCAGCTTCTATTTAGGTTGTAAGATGTAACCATTTTTTTCTTTTCCAGTATCATAGATTACTTTAAAGGACCATATATATGCATTATGGTAGGTCCATTCTCCCACCCATAAGTCCTTTTTTTCATTTCTATTTGTTGGTGGGATTATGATCTTCTTTCATTAATTTGATTTTATTTTTACATCATTTAGAGATTCATGTCTGTCAGAGAATAGCGCAAAAGTAAGGTAACCAATTCCAGGAATTGAGTGAATGGGATGAGAAAGAGAGGGGACAGAGAAGACAATGAGTAGCAGGTAAAGTTTCAAAAATTTCTCGAGTTCACAATGGTTGTCGTGAGGGAAAGTGTACAAACAAGATCCATCAAATTAGAGGACATCCGTTTTAGTTGTGTGATAAGTGATTGAATAGTACGTCTGTTGATAGATGTCACCAACATGGCCCCTGGTCCATATAATTAATAACGTACGATAAGATTTTGCAATTAATTGATTGATTAATTTCACACACACACACACACACACACAATTTCAATTGCAACTTTCCAAAGCCAAGCAGACAACCGATTTGAGAGAAGAAAGCTAATCAAAGAAAGTCAAGTCCCATTTCCATCTTAATTTGCAAGCAAAGGATTTGTGATAAGATTCAGGGATTAGTTGATGGTAACATATGCATGAGAATTGAACTTAGAGCTAGCTCTTCTCCCAACGTACACCATGGATCTTCCATAATTGAGTCTTCTTTCCTTAATACATCTTATATATAAGAATAATTATAGGGAGCAAATATTTTAGTTGATATCTTGTTAGAAAAACTATAAAGTGGATCTGGATGGTGTTGAATTAAACAGAAAAAGGAGTACAAACCACTTTAATTTGTGTATTTAGCTTTCACTTTACCCTTTCAAAATAAAATCCCACATACTTTGACACTTATTTCCTCCTCTTGTGTACCTTATAAGAACAAGGTTCACATATTTGAACTGAAAAGCCTCCTATAACCTCCCCTCAATAATTTAAAAGTAGAGAGAGAGAGAAAAGAAGCAAGGTCGTCCAGAAAAATGCAAGGCACTTGCATAATAAGAAATGATTAATAATTAACACACAAAAGAAAAGTAATTATAACGTAACTGTAAGTCCGTATGGGGGTGGCCGTGATTGCCATCACACCTTGTGCCGAAACAATCAACAATAGTCTCCATGGCCTCTTACAGTGAAAAAAGGGAAAAACCAAAGGGGGAGGGGAAACTAAATAAAAGGGGAAGAAAATGTTGCAAAAGCCAATAATCTCTGATCTTTTTACACACAGTAAGTATCACAAGGAGTGAAAATACAGTAGTAGTAACAAGTTTAAGCCTTATGAGGAGGACACTGATAGCACTTAGCAAATAGCCCAAAAGTGTTAATTTGCTGTATGAAATTAAGCATGCTTGCCCATCCTCCCAACCCAAATCCTACCACCAAAACCCACACCACCACAAACACGTTCATTGAGTACGTTCCCACCCACCCTCCTACAATCGACGGAGGTCTCTCCACAGCATTCTGTCAATAAATCAAAGTAAATTACATATCATTAGAGATTAGTTGTCTCGTTTATAGGTAAGTATTAAATGAAGCGTATATTTGTAAAAGGTGGCTGATTAAATACTTCTCTGGCCGGGGCAGAAGCAAAAGTGACCATGTGTGCCATGGCCGGAATAATGTAAACAGTGAAGCTGACCAAGAGAGAACCAACGGTTGAGTTGATGGGCCCAAAGAAAGGGAATACGATAGCAAGAAACCATATTGGGATCACCACAGGAAGCCTGGCCAACGCCCTTTTGAACAGGCTCTTGGTTTCATGCACTCCGATGAATTTCTCCCACACAAAGTACAGAGGAGTGCTGGCAAATCCAAATGTTATGAACTGCAAATTTAAAGCGTTGATCACTCGATTTTTAGTTCTTTATTTTCTTTAATACCTGAGAAGAAGATATATACTTATATTAATGGATCAGTAGGATGATGAGAGAGACCTGGTGAATGAGCATGAGAATTACAGCAGTATCCCTGAAGCGTGTCTTTGGGAGCAAAGAGAGGGCATTGGAATGAGTGAGGAGCATGTCCCCAAATGCCCAATACACAGCTGCTGCTGATGGTAAAGTCAAAGTCAGCACATATAATGTTGCCAACAGATATATCAGCTTGAACTTTTGTGGCTTCCACATCGCATGCATAATTTCCCTGCCAATATATTTAAATCACGCATCAAGTTCCGTACTCTACTGTTACAATACAGACACACACACACACACACACACACACACACACACACATACA
>JBAGKO010000011.1:3317474-3338066 GCA_037177275.1 Acacia concinna
CAAAGAGAGGGGAGCAAAATCCTCCAATTCCCCCCTCCCCTCCCCTCATACCAAACACACCCTAAATGTAAATTAGAGTAATCCCTTGTCATACAGCTTGACGACGAACAGTAATTCAGTGGCATATTATCTAATCCATGGTCATCTACAAAGGGAATATATTGGCCGTCTTTTTTTTTTTTGCCACGATCTAAAATGTAGTGATTCGTTTGTAAAATTAAAAAGAAAACAGTCTTTCAAACAAATTTTGTTTTTGGCCAACGACCTTTCAAACAATTTAGTTATTCCTTGCTCTTGCGTTGGGTTTAATTTTATTCCTTACTTGACCGGTACCCCATTTACATTGCACGTAGCTTTTGTCAGAGCCGTCAGTTCCTTCTTTTCTTGCAAGCCCTGTTGCTCTATCGTCTCCCTATATATTTCGACGGGAGAGTGGCACAGAAGTGTGTGAGAATTACTGAATTTCATACTATGATTAACAAATGCTATATTCTCACTTTACTCTTCGGCTTTTTAAAAAAAATAAATTTTTGCCATCCAATGACTTTCTGTTAAAGATTTGTTAGGCAAGCCCATACCTACACGTACGTATTTTATGAGCTTCACACGAGTTATGCATACTATTATTAATTTATTACTATTACAGATGACGGTTGAGATGAGGTATACGGTTCACCTTTAATTTGTGCGCCCACTTTGCAGTGTCTTTTTTTTTTTTTTTTGGCCTGAGTGTATATTTTTTTAAACAATACTTTACTCCTTGTGTTGTGTGCGTCCACTACTGCTTCAATCTTGCGCCAAAAAAAAAATTCCATAAATTCCCAAACTCGACTGCCTGATTATTATTTTTTAAAAAAAAAAGACAAATTCATAGTAACACATACATAACTATATAAGGAAATCATCAGAAAATAGTCAAGTTCATAATTTTGTTATCAAAGACTCAAAATCGCCATAGGACTTCAAACATTGGGCGAACGATAATAATTATAATTTATAAATAAAAAAAAATGACAGGGCATAACAAAACAAATCCCGTTATTTTATTTTTAGTTTTGCCAACCGTCACTTTCGTCGGCTGTGTCTATAGTCGAAGGCAAAGCCATCCCTGCTTGCCGTGCTCACACCCGTACACACACACACTCTCTGACCCTGTTCTGAGTAGCTGAGTGGGTCCTCCTTCTCTATTCACTGCAGACAATTGAAAATCTGGCTGATAGGAGCCGGAGCAGGGAAAGCTCCCACACTGCTACGACGTCTCCGAGAATTACCGACCATCTCTTTATCACTGCTCTCAAACAAATCACTCAGTTCTCTCCGTCACTGTCTTTCACCGCCGGCTTAGAGATTGCAGAAGCTGATCATCGGCGTCGGTGGCTTACCTTGCGATGAAATCCAAAAGCCATACTCACACCGGAAATGGCTACGCAAGCGAGAGTGGTAGCAGCAGCTCTCCGAGCCCACCAAGGTCGCCGCGCCGTCAATCATCCACCAACATATCGCATTGTCGCCGACGATTGCGGCCTAAAGCACTCTCTAACACCACCCACCGTCTAGAAAGTTTTGCAGCCGGTATCATTACTCGCCGGAATCTCCGCTATTTCTTCCTTCTGCCACTTCTCTACATCTCTGGCTTGCTCATGTGCGTGGGGCCATTCTCTGCTCTCATTGGCCATGCCGCCCTTCCCGGCTCAGTTTATCGCAGTCACGAGATTTTTCAAAAGCTCTGGCCTGACATTCAGTCTCATAATTCGTCTGCAGTGGAGGTTCGTTTCCCGGGTTTCTCTTATTTGCATTGCATTCTCTGCCATGTTCACGTTATTTTGTGATCCGTATTGTGGAAGGGAATGGAAAGAATGCCCTTAGTAATCATCAATTTACAAATCCTCCCCGCTTGATCTTCAGAAAATGACGTACACATTAATGAAGGTAAAATTCACGTGAGGTACGCATCGCGCAGCATAAACCAGGTGCTACAATTTCTGCTCTCCTGCTAAAAATCAAACTAAAAGATGACGGGAGACTCAAAGTTCTGTTTAAATCTTTTCTTCTCCCACCCTTCCCTAGCTGGTAATGCCTCACGGCAAAACTTAATAAAAATGCGGCCCTTTAATTATTTCACGAGGTAAGATCCTTGTGACGGGGGGTGTTTTCCCGTTTATCATATTGTTTGTCATTATTTGTTAGGTTGCTCATGAAGAAATGCATTTTAGAGTTTACTTACTGTATCTTTCAATCAAGCGCACTGGCTTTACCATCAATTATTTTTTTTCCTAAATTATTTTGGCTATCAAGTGTTGGTTACTTCGTAGATGCATAATATAGATGAAATTCGTTTTCTTTACTTGGGAGAACTGATTTGTTTTTGGTCGTTTCAACAGTTATCTACTGTATGGAAGTACAAAAGAAAGTTGAGGGAGCACAAACCTTGTCCAAACATCACTGCAGTGCAACATGAACATTTTGGTATGCGCTTGAATAGCTTGTTATCCAATTTGGTTAGAATTATTTGCTTGGATATTCTATAATTTTTCTAAATCTTTATATGAAGTGTAACTTATGTTATTCGGGCTGTTTACCCTGTTCCAACTCGCAACTATTCTTTGACAACCTCTGGTTGAAAAGTTGGATTCGCACAAACTAAGCTTGGTGTATGACATTAAATCAATGCTTCCTTTCAATTTCAGCGTCTTCAGGCTATAATGGTTTCCTAATTGTGGAGGCTAATGGAGGCCTTAACCAGCAACGTTCTGCAGTATGATAGTTTTTTTTTACCTCTTGTTTTAACTTTTTGATTTTCATTGAAGACATAAACCCATCGCATCATCTGGAATTTTTTGTTATATTTCCTATCATATGCATCTTCCGCAGATTTGCAATGCTGTGGCTGTGGCTGGACTTTTGAATGCTATACTAGTCATACCTCACTTTGAATTCCACAACGTCTGGAGAGATCCAAGGTGATTGACCTACTTATCATCTCAGGACTATAAAAGTTAGGCCTAATGCATAAACCTTTTGAATTGTTAGGCTAATTTCATAACTTTCGACTCTCTATTATGTGACTGAGAGGGAAAAGAATGTTTCCTGCATCTGAGGATCTAAGTCGTCTGACAGTTTAATTGCATGGTTTTTAGAAAAACATTCGCTTTCACGTGCTTGTAGTTCCCTGCTATGTTAACATTAATTTATCTCTTTCTAAATAATTGAGTTGTTAAGAAAGTGAAACAGGTTTATACGCAATGCCATTGCTCTGCACGTTAAAAATTATCATTTAGTTACACAGGCTATAAAACATAAAATCAGGAGCAAATCTCCCACAATCTGATTTGTTGAACCAAATCAGTCAACACTTGTAAATTTTTGGCGTGTGATAAGTCTAGTTTTAAATTGGTAAATGTTTTAACCAACTAGCAGTGTCAATGAGATCAAAGAAGACCGTATTGGATTTGTAATGCCTTTATGAAACAGCCCAGAACAGGGATTTCTAATATTTAAACGAAATATAGTGAACATAGTAATGCTGCTTATGCTTATATCTCTGGAGCCACTTTCAAATGTTAAATTTATATTACTTGTCTCACAGTGAATTTGGGGATATATATGATGAAGATCATTTTATATCCACCCTTGAAGGTTATGTGAAGGTGGTTAAAGAACTTCCAGAGGTACTAATGGAGAGGCATAATTACAACATCAGTAATATCACTACCATCCGGGTCCAAGCCTGGGCTCCTGTCAGTTATTACTTGGGAGTTGTTTATCCAATCATGCAAAAGGAAGGGTATGTATTGGACGGCTTTCGCATCCTTTATTATTTTATTTTTTTATAATCTTTAGGGTGAAGAATGTTGAATGTTTAATTTTAGAAATAAAATTCTTTTAGTATCCCAGTTAGTCATTTAACGCTGATTGAAAACAAACAATTTGACGAGACTAAGGTTGTCTGTTTGGGGCTTAATAAATCCTATGCAGGGTCATTCGAATATCACCATTTGCCAACCGATTGGCAATGAGTGTCCCTCCTCACATTCAATTTTTGAGATGTCTAACTAATTATAAAGCACTGAGGTTTGCTTCTTCAATATCAATACTAGCCAAGAAACTGGTTAACCGAATGATTGAGAAGAGTTCAAGAACAGATGGGAAGTATGTTGCTGTGCATCTACGCTTTGAGGAGGTAATGATGTCCATTCTGCCCTGTGGAGAACAAGTTATTGTGTGAATGATTTATGGTCAGGGGGTATACTTTAACCAATTTCATGTAATTACTGAATGATGATTATTTCTAAAAGTACAGGACATGGTGGCATTCTCCTGTTGTTTATATGATGGAGGAGAGGTGGAAAGGTTGGAAATGGATTTGGTTCGAGAAAAAGGATGGAGGGGGAAATTTAAGCGAAAAGATCGTGTCATTCTACCTAACCTTAATCGAATTGAGGGAAAATGCCCGCTTACCCCATTGGAGGTATTTATTTATTTATTTGAATTAATGTTTCTCAATTTTTCGTAAATTATATATATGTTTAAAAAAGTTTCTTAACACAAAGTTAACCAGATTACGGTACTATCCTAAATCTATTTCTTCTAAATAGGGATTTCCATCTTTATGTTCTTGGCAGTTCTGTTTCCTGATTCTAAATGACTTTTGTCTTCAGTATTTGTATCTTTATTAATAGTCTTTAAGTCTATAAAGAATAGCACAACGAGAGAACCAAACAAATCTATGCCAGTTAACTCGCAAAAAATCTATGCAAGATTGTGAGAAAGCTCTTGTTACAAAGAAGACTCATGCATATTCCTTCGCAATGTAGGTTGGGATGATGTTGCGTGGTATGGGATTTGATAACAATACATCAATATATGTGGCTTCTGGAAAGATATATCAGGCAGAGAGGCATTTGGCTCCTTTAATAAAGTTGTTTCCCAATCTACATACGAAGGAATCTCTTGCAGCTCCAGATGAGTTTACTCCCTTTAAGGTAAATCTTCTTAAAGAGTGTTTCACCCAAAGAAAATTAGAATCTTCTCAAGCTTGTATTTGGATGGCAGCTATGATTGAAAAAGTTTGTTTATAATGCCCAAGGGTATATTGAAGTTGAAAGTTATAATTTTTGCCATTCTTTTTCCTTCCCTAGTCAATCATCCAGACAAAGCTGTAATGATCAGGGATGCCATTTTTTACCTTTTTCTCAAATTATGGCTTTCTCCTCCATCTCATCAGTTTTATTTTCTTGCAAGTTTATACTGAAATTTTTGGGAGGTTCAAAAATTTGAAAAACTTCAAATCATTCATCATTCAGTAGATTAATTTTAGTGTTGTTGATATTAGTGTCTTACCTTTTTCTACAAGAGTGAGGGTTGAATTCGTTATCGGGAGTTTTATGGTGCTGATACTTAACTAGTTAACTTCGTCCTTCTATAGGAATATTCCTCTCAATTAGCAGCACTGGATTACACAGTATGCCTATTTAGTGAGGTTTTTGTAACAACTCAGGGCGGTAACTTCCCTCATTTTCTGATGGGTCATCGAAGATTTCTCTATGATGGACATGCAAAGACCATTAACCCTGATAAGCGCAAGCTTGTTGGTCTCTTGGGGAATGCTAGTATTAGGTAAACTTTCTCTCTCTCTCTTCACCCCCTCACCATTTATAGATCTTCTATGCTCCAGTGAAGCACTTCAAACTGCTGATACGAATATTGAATTTGTTTTCTTCTATTTCATTCTGTTCTTCTTTAAAACAAGTGGGTAGGGATGAATAAAAAAGATTCATAAGAAAATGGACCACTAATGATAGTATATTGGAAGCAGTAGCACACGTGAAGGTCCATGTCATTCATTAATATCTCACATGTTTTGCAACCACGCCACGCGTCTCCTCATCTTTCCTATGTGTCTTCCCTTTGACTCCTTCTTTTAAATAGATATACTGAGAATATTGTAAAAATAATTGATCACGTTAAGAGTTACTTTACAAAATTCTAATAGGTTGCAAGGGTCTTCGTGATTGTTTTTCATTGACTTGGAAGGTAACCTTTAAATATGCATTATATGAATGAAAAGGCAGATACAAGAGTTCTAGATATTCAACTTGTTTTTTTTTCCCTCGATTAAAGACTGGCAATTGTCAATATGTTCAATTTGTGGTTTCTAAAATTTAGGCTTGGGCCTAGGCTTTGAAAAAATTTGAAGACACTGGATGACAAACTATTTGGATATTGGTTTTGCAGTTGGAGAAGTTTCAAGGAGCAGATGGAAGCTATGCTTGTTGACAATGACCGGAAAGGAATCCTTGTACCGAGAGTCAGAAAAATTAACAGGAAAACTTCAGTTTACATGTACCCATTACCAGAATGCAGATGTCTACAGCAGTTGCATACCAGTCAAATTGGCCACAGTCTAGACAGTAATGATAATTACAGTCGGAGAAAAATTTGAATGAATAATGGCATTTTTCTGATTGTCTTCAACGCGACTGAAATCATTAGATTTGCATCAGTTCAACAAGGTGTTTCACCCCTGGGGCTAATGGTGCTACTTGCTTCTTATCTCGAGGGTTAAGATGAATTGTTACTGCCTAATGCCAAGATGTGGGTACTGCAGTTCTGAAGACGAGAAATTCCGTTTTGTATTTGGACTGCAGTTACCTCATCTGTGGATATTACATGTTTTCCTTCTGATAGTTTTGTCACTTTATGGCTAGCCATGGGAAGGTAGAAGTGGTGACACTGCACAACTTCGCTGGTGTTCCGCAGGGAAGTATAGAAGGACTCGGGTACAGAGTTGTAATTGGACTTCTCTCTCTAATCCACGTTTTTGGAACTGATACGGACCTTCTACATACTTTATTTCTTTTGTAAAATTATTAGGGTAGGAGAGGGAATTGAATGAAACAGCGAATCGATCAAATTTTGCATTATTGGAGTCTACCAGTTTCAACTTAGCGAGGCATCCTCTAGGTGCTGTGGATGCGTATTGTAGCTTATTCCCTCCTTCATCTTCTAAGATTTAATTTCATTTCTTCACACTGTTATTTTCTTACCTTCAAAACTTTCTGTACTCTAACGTTCCTCAGATGATGATCTTTGAAAAGCAGGTAGTGAAAATTATCCAAAGGGAGTTGAGATATTTACTGTGGTAATTTACTTGTCTTGAAACTTCTCCGCCCGTGCATAATTGCGGGTAAACTATAGGATGGTTTTCCTGGCTTCTAAGTTTTGAACCCTTCTAAAACTGCATTATTTCGCCACCCCTCTAATCCCACATTTCAAGATCAAGTTGTCCATGTAGGTGTTACCAAGACATGAATATTTCATGGGTAAATTTTCCCCTGCACTTGTGGCGTCAGGAGACAGGAAATCCACCGCATGAATGGCAGTAGGCAACACGGGGGTCTGGGACTCGTAATTTTCTTGTCGCTGGCTAAAAGAAGGACAGCACTATACTAGGAAATATCTTGTTTTGTTTCCTGGTTCTCCCATGATACACTTAATATGGTTAGCTAATAGCGACAGCGCCCCAAGTATAATGTACCTTAATCATCGCTAACCACCTATAAGCAAAGCGGGCGGAAGTGAAGTGGTCCTCATCTGAGAAGCACCTCGTGCATCAGGAACATGGGTAGGTCCCATCAGAGAGAGGATCGAAGTGCTAGTGAACCCCACCCACCTCTCTCCACATTATTGTCACCGTAAGCTGGCTCCCCCAAGGCCCACTCTTTGTTTTGCAAGGTCAATCTCTATTCTTTAATATTCGCTAATGACAAACTACTCCTTCTAATTGGTAATGTAAAGCCTAATTAACTAACTAATTAAATTAAGGAAGTTGGTTGAGTTAGGGAGTATGTCATCATTTTTCTCAGTTCACTTCATTTCTCTCTTACTTGGTTATTATTGAGAGGATATTAATAGAGGTAAATTAGAAAGAGATAGACAAGTTAAAATAATATGTCTTAAATTTAGAATTGAGATGTAATTAGGCCATACATTGACTTAAGCACGGGAAGCGTATGTGTCTAGTGGTATTGTTGGACTTTACCATGCATGGTGGCGCTAGGGTGAACTCCTTTTAATCATTTCATCCACTCGGTGCCCCACAGAAGTCTTCATTTTGACCTTTTTCTTTTTGTTCTTTTACAAGCACATAAAGTCCACTTAATTCGGATTCTCCTACTTTTTTCAATGACTCCAAGCACGCACTGCAAAAGTTACCCCAGAACCTTCATGTTTTGCCTTTTCTTTTGCCTTCGTTTTCACTCTTGCTATAAAACAACAACTAAATGTTCACTATCACTATATAATAATCGATCGCGTTCATACTGACCTACCTGGCTTCGCATTATTCTCGAACCATGGTGAGCCAAAGCAACACAACTGTTAAAATATTGGTTTTTTCCCTTGTGCAGTTCATTCGTGGGATTTGACGTAAATTTTCTCTTGATATTGCCGGTTCTCGTTAACCCCATGCCCAGTTGCCTAGCTTTAGGCAACAAACCTCGAAAAGATCCGAAATCATTACACAATGAGTACAAAACAAGAGTCAACTAGCAGCACAAATGGTTCTGGATAAAACGCAACACGCTAATCTAGACCCCACGCTACCCTATAACCACACACACATGCTTACCGCCACCCAAAATAGTTTCACGTTTCCATGTCTCGATTACGAAGCCCTTCTGTTCATTCCATCAGAACTTAGCATGTCTCCATTTTTTGTATTTTCTAACGGCTTGTTGTTAGCTATTTCTCCTGTTAAATAGGTATTGGAATGAGCTAAGTTGCTCATATAAGAAGGTGGTAAATATGTTGTTCCATGTTATCAGTAGAATAATACTAAATTTTTATTTTTTTAATAGAAAAAATACCAAGTGCAATATCTATGTTTTATAAATGCCATAGTGTTCCTAGGTTTTGCTATGATGATAACTTCCCCTGAACTCAATCTTCACTTTGCAGTAATTCATGGATCGATTCACTCACCCGTAATGATAACGCATGAATACTCTCTGCTGACAGGGAAGGGAAAAAACAAGGAATAATAATTCAGAACATTAAATAAGCTATTCTTCAAGTTTTTATCTCTTACAATAATTCAATTTATCTGTCTTTCAAAAAATTGTCCATCCTCCGCAAGTAACTCTTACAAAGATACGATCCTGTTTAAATTTCCTCTTTGATTGTTGCAGAAGGCAAGTGCTTATAGATTTTAACGTGGGTCTAGCCGACTGGCGGTCATGAATAGGTTAAACACAAGTAATAACAATAATATGGACTTGGATAATCTCTGTCCATGAATTTTATTGTGGCAACTACTTAGTTAAGTAACAAGGAATATTTCGTTTTTTATAAAAAGTTTCATAAAGAAATAGCTTTGACACAAAGCAGTGGCGTCGGTATGCTTAGGTAAGACAAAAAGGAAAAGGTTCATTATAATTCAAATACAGTAATAATCAGTAATATACACTTCTGAGTCAGGTGGGAGCCCTCAACTGGCAAGGTAACGAACAGTGATACCCACCAATACATTCTTGGAAAAACTGAAGGAAAGGTTCGGTCTTTAGGTTCCCAACTCAAGAAGACACATCAGAAACCAGAGTAGAAAACAACAAAGCAGGGCAAAATAGCTCTAGGATTGGACACATACAACTCTTCTAAATTGGAATAAGCCCCAACTTCCCCTGCAAAAGAATCATACTCCTCCATACTCATTATTCCTCTTCCTTCTGTATTTTTCTTCACCCTCCCTGCTATTACCCTGCATACCAGTATTGCTCTCTTCTCACTATTTTCGTCACCTGAAACCTCTGCTCTGTCGTGTGCTTTCCCACTAGTCGCCGTCGTCAATATCTCTTTTCCACCGGCGGCCGCCTTGAAGCCACTCTTGATAATGCCACACACATTGCACTGTGGTGTTGAATTACAGAGGTTAGTGGAGCCTTTTAGGCCCAGTGAGCACAATGAAGTCGTGCAGTGGAACCTTAGTAGCTCGTTTCCATCTGCTATGCAACGAGGGTGCTTCTTGGGAAGCTTCATGGCTTTGGCTTTGATGGACTCTCTGTACTCTTCGAATTTGGTAATTGTCCTCTGAGTGTTGTGGATTTTAAGGATGCGGTCTATTTTGCAGACTGGAGACTGTATCTTTAGCCAGCTTGAGTGGAATATAATTTCCACTATGTTCTTGCTCGTATCTTCTGGACCTAGTTCTGATACTTAAATGTGTAAAATAAACACCAAATTAACTAACACCGCCAAAGGATTTTAAATCTCAAGCCAAAGAACATATCTTTCTGGTAACATATCAATCAGAAAAAAATAATGAAATTAAGAGAGGATGTACCTGCATGTTTAACAGCCTGATGAAGCTCTAGATTTTCTGGTTTCATGAAGATCTCACCACAGTGAGGACAAGGGTAAATGCTACTCCTGAGAGAAGGGTCTCTAGTGAAAGGAAGAAGAGGGTCAACAACCATTCGACACTCATAGCAACCAGAGAACCTCCTGAATGGCATTCTCCTAGCAGAAGCAACCACCCCATTCAGTTCATGAAGAGGAGCTTTCAAGGATCTGTTAGAATGAGAAACGTCATTGCTTGCCGTGTTACTTGCACCCAGAGACGCAGCCCTTTTGAATTTTTTCATGTCAAGAGACACTGTTTCAGGCCTTGCCACGATCTTGGTGTTATTGCAGAGGGAACCGGAACATGTCATTTTCTTGCACTCCTTCCTGCTTTCTTCTGTGAGTGCTTCTTCTTCAACCTCTCGTTCTTGTACCTTCCTTTGCTCTTGTTTCTGCTTTGGCCGTTTCACTTCCAGATGCGGCTGCTGAATTTGAACACTTTTACAAGGCAACAGGCCTCTTATTGCTGCCCAAGAGGCTTGTTTCTCTGTTTTATGGGGCTGTTGTTGATTCTGCTTTCGGTTGACATGTTTGGATTCTTTCCTTTGGGTTCTGGGTTTGCTCATCGTAGTAACAGATGCAAATGGCTGCTTTGCTTTTGGAATTATTTCACAGCACTGCGCACTAGGGTGTTTATAACAAGACTAGGTGCTTGCAAGGGCTGGGACTCGGGACTTGAGTGTTGAAGCTCGCACGCGTCATTTTTATACCTAGTTTCGTGCTTTTGTTCTTTTTATTCTTTTCAAAAATGTTGTCTTTCCTCTACACTGGGGATAAAATGTATTTTTCCATAATTTTGTAATTGACACGTAAATTATGCCTTCAAGGAAATAGAACATATACTGTTTTATTTTGAGTAGAAGTTTGCCCATAAGGAAGGAAAATGTAATTATTAGAGAATAATTTGTAATTAAATTAAAAAAATTGATTATTACCAGATCTGAAATTATAACCATATTAGAAAAGATTTGATTTTTAATTTAGTAAATCACTCGTCATTTATTACGAAAGATTTACGCGTGAATCGCTTGTAATTTATAGTGATAGATTCACGCGTCTTAGAAAAATGAGAAGTGCTCCCTCAAAGAAGCAGCTCCCTTCCTTGGCCTTCCCATCGTTGCTCCTCCTTGTCCCAAAATTACATCATTTTAGGTAGTTTTAGATATAAAATATTAGAGTAGTTTAATTTTTTTTAAAAAAATAACATTAAGTGTTATCAAATATTTTTTAGTAGCAACCACTATCGTAAAATAATTTTTTGTGTGCTCTGTGATAAAATATTTTTTCAATAGCTCTCATTAGTTGGGAAGCTGCACTCAAAAATATTTTTTCCAATAACATTAATTTCTTAAATTAAATTTTTTATTTATAGATACTACATGTTAGTGAAAAAAATACTTCATGGTGCATTTTGTTAAATACCGCACAAAATTATTTTATGATATTGATACTCCAAAAAAATATTTGAGGACACTTAATGTTTTTTATAAAAAATAAAAAATAAACCACCTTCACATTTTACCCCAAAATTACTCAAAACAGTGTAATTTTGGGGTAAGGAAGAGATCAGGAGAAGATCGAGATCCCTCCCTGGACCCTATAAATAGAATCCTCCCATTAAATAGAATTCTTATTTCAAAACAATCGAATCATCTTACGATTTCTCTTCTTTCTTATTTTCTTTCTGGTGTTCTATTGTACAACTACAATGACTCTAGTAGTCTAACTTCTTATACGAGGAATCCGTCTAATAACCCGCCTCAGTATAGTACGTATTTATTCATCTATTCATATTATCAATATGATTCTAACATATACGTTTTGCAATATGGAATAGCTTTGATTTGATTATTATCTATAATTGGCTCCTATAAAGATCTGTTTGGCACGAGGGAAATAGATGGAGGGGGAAAAATTTTATAAGTTGAATTTTAAAAATTAGAGAAATAGAGTTATAAAATTTTAATAAAGATAAGATATAAATAAAATAATAATAAAAATTAATTAAAAACTTTTAACTCCACTTCTTTCAATTTTTTAAAATCCCAATTCCCTTCCCTTCCCTTCCAAATTCCTTATAACAAACAGCCCCAAAGGGGAAATTATTGTATGGCTTATTGCCTATATGATATTGAAATGAAAGAGATGTAAAATTAAAGCCACTGTACAAAATTCTAACGAGCTTCGTCCTATTTGATGCTTCTCCTTTTTTTTATTGTGGGGTGGTGGTGGTGGTTAGATATTTAGGATAGTATGAGTGACTTATGAGAAATGGCTTTAGATAAAAAGTGATTTTTTTTAAAAAAATGACTCATTAGAAGGGACTTGTGTTTGGATAGAAAGTAATAGAAATGATTTTTTTTTAATGGAAATTTATTTGGATGGTAAGATGAAAAGTACCTTATAATGACTTTTCTTAAATATTTTTTTTGTTTTAAAAAAATTGTCATGTACTTGACATTTGATAGTCATGTAATATTTAAAATGAAATCATTCTTTATACGTTGTCAAAATTAATTTTTTTAAAAAACCTAAATATAGTAAAACACACCATTAATTATTTATTTCTAATTGGATGAGAAGCCTCTGACAAGTTGATTTCTAATTGTGTCACGAACACAATTCATTTGTGTGTTAACCTTTTATTTGTCTCCTTTGATAACTCTCCATATTTAGGGTATTTAAATTATACTTTGAATATAGGGAAATTTGCATTGAGGGTCCAAATAAGGGATTTTACGTCAAATAGGTCCCGTGTAGGATATTTATCACTGTCAGGTCCCAAGGGGTTGTTATTAACAACCCCAGGGTTGTTAATTAGGACTTGACAGTAATAAATTTCTTAAATTAGGAGCTGAGAAGAGTATATTTTTTCACATAACCTATTTGACGTATATTTCCTTATTTGAGACATAAGTGTAATTTTCCCTTGAATATATTTGAAGAGTTATTTAAATATTTTTTAAAAAACTTTGGCGAGATTTTATAAAGGGAGAATTCAAAAAAAAAAAAAAGACAAGTGAAATAGAGAAATCCCAATTAAGTACAATGAAAGCGGAAAATCCCAAATCAATCTTTTTATACTTTTTTGGGTAATTACGAAAATGCCATTGGATTTTTCACAACATCAGTTTCGTAATTCACAACATGAGTATCTAAATTAACAACATCAAGTACTATGTATTACACTGTGAGTTGTTTATACTGATGTTGTTAATTTAGATACTCGTATTGTGAATTATGAAAATGATGTTGCGAAAAATTTAGTGGCATTTTCGTAATTACCCAAAAAAAAGTACAAAAAAGACTGATTTGCGATTTTACGATTTCGCTATACTGAATTGGGATTTCCCTATTTCAGTTGTCTTTTTTAAAAATTTTACCTTTTATAAAATATCAAATTGGTGCATGTTTTGTGGGATCCCTAAATAAAATATAAATTTTCAAGATAAGTAAAGATATCATAACAAAAAAATAATAAATAGAAGTTTTTTTTAAAAAAAACTAAATAAATTTGGTTTAGTATTATAATATTATTCCTATTATTGATATATTCCCTCACTTTGATATACCAGAGCTTTTTTAAATAAAAAGGAAGGCCAAAAGAAACCCAAAACGTCCATCATATTTAGAGAAAAGTAAGGTAACTTCTTCATATAAGGAGCTTTTCATTCAGCTAAAATTAATACATACCCGAATGTCTTTTAATATAAAAGCTCCTTTAATGTCATTTATAAATTACTTTTTTAATTAAAAAAGTGGGTAACTAAAAACCACTTTAGATTTCATGCTCGTTTAAAATTATTGAGAACTTGAAAGCTTATATGTACTTTTGAAACCAGTGAAGCGCCCAGTGATATGCTTTAAACAGCAAGTTAACTGATTCTTCTTAACAGGACCATATACGCTGGTCATGTCATGGTCTTGTATGTGTAAAAGGCTATAAGCAAGTTCCATGACTACTAAATATTGCTCCATGCAGGCGCATTAATGATTAGTTCATCATAGCAACTGTATTGATGGAGGTTGGAATAATTAATTGGGTTTGTCGTTATTAGAAGCCCAAGGCGAACCTTTTTTGGGTTAAGCGCGCGGCACAATTAGCCATGTACTCTACTAATTACCCCATAATGCTTCCTTTTTAACCCACAAGTTACAACATCTCTTACTTTTCCTCAAAATCATGCATATCCATCCCATTTCATAAAGCTTTTTTTTTTTTTCCCCTTCCCCACAACTCTCTTCAACTTAAGTTTTTCATAATCTGTACCCATAATCGTTCCATTTTGTGGGTTCTTGATCACATTTTCGATGTTCATTACAAGCTTATACAGCATTTCAGTGGGACAATAGGGAAAGAGCTTTATTAGTTGCCCTGTTTGAGTTAAACATCGTACCATAGATTGATAATACCACAATAATAATTAAACACATCTCAGCAAAGGCACATCAGATCGTGGCAGTGGTTTGAAATTTAAATCTGAGTCTGGTCAGTTAAAGCACACTAAACAGTATATTTAATTTATGAATAAGAATAAAGAAGGGTAGTTGAAGGCCGGCTTTTAGAGAATATTTAAAGAAGGGTTTAAAAAGCTTACTTTGGACACCATAGCAGTGCCTTAAATGCAGGACACCACGCTTAAAATCACATGAAAAAATTACGAAGTAACAGGAGAGCACGAAAATTAAGAGACATTGGAATACGGGAGAGCTTTTGTGAAACGACACACAGACACACATATCAGTTTTCTCCTATCTGATTATGTATTAATTTCTTTTTGTACATGATATCCGAATTTGTTAAAGCATTCGTTATATCTGAACACTCTGCACCGATTGATATTTTAAAAAATTTATCATAAATTCTCCACATATTAATTACAAACAATTAACTTGACTATTCTTTTATTCTGTGACTTTATCAAGACGCCAGCAAAGAGGCAAAGACGCTTGGGAATTGGATTCGAAGAATCAAAGGCGCCACTAAAGTTGTTCGAACTTGTAATCTAGCTTGATCTCAGTTTTCGAACTTAAAATGCTGTATTTATTTATTTTTTGTTTTAATTAGTCTCATTTTGTGTATTGTATAGAATATGATTAATAAGCTGTACAAATATAGTTCATGAGTATTAAATTAAAAGAATTATTAGACATTTTGTAAAATACAAATACTCATGTAATGTTGAAAATAATGAGTGAGAGTGTCATAAGTACTTATGATTGTGGGAGTTCAAGTAATGTGTGTTTTAGACTAATAAGTGGATTAAGAGGAGGAATGAACTTATATGACTATGAGGCATATAGAAATCCAGCAATTTTCCCTATGTGTAAGTTATACAGGACACCTTTTTTATTGAAGGCATTAAACATCAAAATTAAATTACTTAGCCTTTAATTGTGAAATATTGACGCCATATTTAATACTCATGCTTGTCAACCTTTATTTGTGGAATCTGTACTCTGGGAACATGAATAAGCTTTATTGCTACTGTTCTGTGATGAATTAAATTTATTGTTTTAAGGTTTCACATTAATGATTGTAAATTCTTTAATGGGTTTTAATTGCTTTAAACGTGTCAGCAATATGTTGATAACGGAATTTAATTACCAATGTTTAGAAATACCAAAGTTAATGTCTGCAAGGTGAGAAACCTATGAAACCGTGAATTAAATCACTTTAACGTGATTATTTTGCTCTCACCAATGAAATAGTTTGTTGCCTATAGAAGGTGCTTCCAGTAAGAAGTTTTTTTTAAAAAAAATTACTCAAGTTCTTGAGCTCCTAAATTCTTCTCTTTCTCCTCTTTGATGCTTTCTTTGCCCGCTGAATTCTGTTACATTTTGTTGTTATGTTCACTCTGTTCTTACAGAAATTATTCATTTTATCTTGAGGAGCGCTACTTCTTAATTATCAACCGGTAGTTATGAAATAGCTCATAAGGATAGTGCCTTTAGACATGACTCAAATTATTTTTTTCTTTGTAGGTGTTGCTACTAATAGAACCTACAAAGCACTAGCGAGGAGTTGGAAAACTTTTTAAGATACATGCATGAGAATTTAAGAGATGACACTAACAATCTTAAGAGTTATTACTTGTATTAATTATTTCAGTACTCATCAACGGCATAGTTATTAAATAAGGAGATCTCTGAACTTTATAGTTTTTATTTTGGTGTTTTTTAATGAAATCTTATTTTGGTATTTTCCTATTACGTAAGAATGCTGATTTGGATCTCTTGTTTTGTCAGTGCCTCGTTTCAGGAAATTTCTTTGGAAACTCATTATATTAAAAATGTACCAAATATGCCACTCTTCACTTTTGCAGAAGGACGATCGAGACTATACGATGAGCTACTGGCTATGTTTGGTATGCCGATTGGAGCTGCAAATCTGACGATTTGTTGTCAAATCAGCCAATTGCAATTGGAAAGGAAAAAACTCATGTTTGGAGCAACGATCAGATTTATTGTACTTATGGATGAAAAGCATCTAATTGGAGAAGTAAAAAAACGTTGCTTTTCCATCCTGTTGAAGAGGGTGAGACATTTGGGTTTTTTTTTCTATTATTATTTACTCTTTTTTGTCCTAATTATAAGACTTAGTTAATTTTTTTAGAGAGATTAAGAAAGTCAAAAGAGTTAACTAGATCTTATAATTAAGACAGGAGGTAGTATAAATCACTATATTTACATGTTATAAGACTCCCTCCAGTCTTAATTATAAGACCCATTTGAATTTTTTTGGAGAGATTAAGGAAGCCAAATGAGTTAACTAAGTCTTATAATTAAGACCAGAGGTAGTATAAAGATCACAGTATATTTACATGTAATAAGACTCTCTCATGTCCTAATTATAAGACCCAATTGGTTTTTTTAGGAGAGATTAAAAAAGCCAAAAAAGTCAATTAGGTCTTATAATTAGAACCTGAAGTAGTATAAATATCACAATATATTTAAATATATATGTGTGTAATCTATATAATATGATTCATACACTTTTTAGTTATTTCCAATCAAAAGTAATTTTTAGAAAATTTTAACCAAACAAGTTTTACTTTTATGTAAGTAACTTCTACAATTTTTATTCTAAATACATATCAGATTACTCAATTTTACTTTTACCCAATCTTATTTTAACTCAATTTTACTTTTCTAAAAGTACAAATTGCAATCTTTAATCCAAACACACCCACTATTATTCATGCTTCCTTTGCCATTGTAGCTTAGTTCTCTGACATTCAAATAATAGACACACCAGTCTGGATCATTTTTGTCATGATCTTCTCTCGCAGGTTCTCTCTAATTACTTCGGTTTTAACAGGCTTTGGTTTGACAGTTATGTCTTGATGTTGATTTCCAGCAAGAAATTGTTTAATAGGCATGTTATGTATTTGGTAAAAGCATAAGGTAAGTTTTGTTTAAAAATTGAAGTTCTTATATTAAAAAAATTAAATTGATATAAATGGCGCAAATCACAGTCCCTGATGCTAACTAATGAAAGTAGAGAAGATTTTGTTGATCAAAGTGGTAATTGATTTCCTACAAGGTTTTGTGGTTAATGGATACAATACTAATTGGTCTATGCCACGTTGCTGGATACATTTAAAAAAAAAAAAAAAAAAGCTTTGCTAAGGTGGTTTCTCTAGTCATATATTCAATGTGCTTGATTGGTTTTTAAAGCCTGATATATATGTATTATAACCGTCATTATCTATTTAAATTTGCTTTCAATATTTATGGCATAGAAAAGAGGAATATACAATTACTTCCAATTATGTTATATGAGTGACAGCCTTTATATATCATAATGAACATTGAGAACATTATAAGGAATAAAATGACAGACATTATACCAATTAATATTCGATAGTAAAAATTTATTGGCACAATTATGTTGTCATCTTGATATTATATGCCGTCTGACTACCATTTTAGATTTGTCATGATTTATGTTATCACCCATAGTAAATTGATAGTTAATTTCTGAAAGGATATTAAACATATTGGCACTGCTAAAATTGTACATGTGTCAGTTTCTAAAGACCCAATCTATATGTATATTAAAAAGGGAACTGTTGATTTTATGAATTTTATGTTTTGAGCTAAACTATATTCTGGGCAGTGGGCATAAATTTAGTCCCATCTGGTATGGCTTGATGTATTTTCAATGTGTTGGGGGTTTTGAGCAAAACTTCAAAAATTGTATTGAAATGTAGCAAGCCTGGTGTGACATAAATATGGTAATGTACATGACATTATGGGCTTTAATATTGTAGTTATGGAACACGTTAATTTTGTTTTAATAATGGCAACCCTCCATTATTATTTTCTTTGTTTTCCCTTCATTCGAATGCTTGCCTTTTGATCTGGGTCTTTATTGGGTTTTAAATACAATTATATCTTGTTGAGGAAAATTATGTGAAGCAAATATGGTAGAGAGGGAGTTTTGAAATAATTAATAATCTTTAGCATAAGTAATTAATAGTTATCAACTTGATGATTTTCAAAATGTATTATTGACAGTATTCGAGAATATATTTTTATATGTAAAGAGTGAAAACAATTCTATATATGAGACCATATTTATTAATGATTTATTGTCATTACTAATTGTGGGTCAATACGATTTTCTTTTGATGAAGTCTGTGACATGGTGCTCAATAAAATTATATATGTTGATGGTTTGTATAATAATGTACACATTTTACGTACATAAAAAATTTGATGAGTTTGGATGATTTTTATTGACTTGTTTTTATATATATGGATGTCTATCCATATTACTTGATGGGTTATCATTAAGAGAAACTCTAGTTTTAATGACAAATTTTATGTGAAAAATTCTAATTTAATTAGAATTGCCAAGTTGTTAAATAAAATTTGAGATATTTGAGAATATTTTAGTTTAATTAGAACAGAGGATATTATATGATATGAGATTCTAATTTAGTTAGAATTATTGATGAGATATGGAAATACTTTTATATATAATTAAGACAATTGTAAGTGTAAGAGTGCCTAATATGTGGGGTATCTGACAATTATTGTAAAAGAAAATGTGTTTTAGATACTAAATTATATAGTGGCTTTGTTATCTGCTGTTGATAGCAAATTTGATAAATTATTTTTGTTGTGTAGCATGAAATTTTTCATTTATCTAGTGTAGAGATAAATTTGTTTAAGTTTTATGATTTGTGGGAGTATATTTACAATGATATAAATATTCATGACTATTGTTAATATACCCTACTATCTATAATGTTTCAAAATTTAACATGAAAGCTTGTGTATAGCAAATGTGTTTGGTGTTGAAATATTGCAAATATTTCGTATGATTCTAATATGGTTTTTGAATATGCACAAATTGTCGATAATTTGTTACATTGAAATGTTTTAATCCTTCTGAGATATAGCTTGTATATGCTATACGGAGATTGAGCATATATTAACTCTTATAAGTAGAGTGAAATATAGTTATTCGATACTATAAATATTGGTATCATGTAAAGTGAATTCCCATTGTATTAAAATACATGGATGCCTGAATTATAATTTTATACGAGAAAATCCATTGATAATTAAAATTAAAATATTGCATGAGCCAAAGTTTATTATCTGAACATAGCTACAATTGAATACTAAGTTATTAAAAACTTAGGAAAAATTTTTGGCGTGAAATCGGCACTTGGCGTTGACGATATGTGATTGCCAAATGGCAATAACCATTGTAAAAGAACAATGGTGCAAGTATAAATTGTTTGAGATATTGTGTAAATAAGGTAGCTTAAGAATTGTGGAGTTATCTCAATTGAGTTTGTAAAGTCAAGAAGTTGACCTACGGGTTCTTTAACAAAACCTTAGGAAGAATTAAATTAATCGAAGGGAATATAACTAAGTCAATTTAAAATTAACAACAACTACAACCCAGCCTTTATGATTAGTGATCACATGAAAGAGATTCAATGAGTAAGAATAAGTTGTTTGTTAGTTCTACTAACACTAAAAAGTACCACTCCTTTCTTATAGCATGGAAAGCGCTAAGATGCATTTTGGTGAGGCTGAGCAAAACCTCTTAATGATTTCATAATCCTATGAAATGGTGTACATATTGTAAGTACATTTCATGAAATTATCTATACGAATGAGGAGTGGGGCCGCTCCTATGAGATAGTGGCAAAATCTCTAAAGCATTTG
>JBAGKO010000011.1:3354351-3394802 GCA_037177275.1 Acacia concinna
AGGGGAGATAGGATTCTTTGACGAACGAGATCAATAGGCATTATTATATGAAAATATTTGGATTTCCCTATTGGGCCAGGTCATTTCGGGGCAAGCGGATCATTTATGGATGATCCATTGTGCTTTTTCTTTTGTGATATTTAGAAAAAATTTGGTTCTTTCGTTTAATACACTCTGTTTATTATTCTGTTTATTATTTTATTATTATTATTTTTATTTATTAGTATAGTATTCAGTCGCCAATCCCTAAAACGGACTATGTAATGTACTTTATTCGCTGGGTTACGGGTGGGCACCTTCTGTTTTATCTAGTATCTAGAATTGTGAATTGAATCTTGAATGACTAAAGAGATTAAATCAAGAAAAAGCCTTTTTTCGTAGCAGAAGTATTTACCGGTTCGCCGGGGAAATATGTTGGTCTAGCAGAAACAATTAGAGGGTTAGTTTTTGTTTTTCTATTTGACTATAAGAAAATTCAACTCGATACTAAATATATTGATATTTCTATTAATATATTGAAAAATGAAATAGTAAAAAATGCTACATATTGATCGTTTTGAACTAATAGAAAACTTTTTGGTGGAATAGTTTCAGTCGGAGTAACAGCCAAATACTCAAATTCAAAAAAATTATTTTTTTTCTGTAGAAAAATCAAAAACCCTGCCAAGAGTTCATGCCAAAAAAGCCCTAAATAGAGTGCCAAAATTGTAGGTGTAGAGCGTAAAGGATCGGTAAGGCACAGACCATACTTGGTTGTGAGCAACTTCAACTTGTGATGTTGAGGTTAACCCTCTCTCTCTCTCTCTCTCTCTCTGTTTAATTGCCCAACACTCTACAACCACTCAACTTTACAGATTGAATCATTTCATAGCTAGCAACGCGTTCGGTCTCTTTAAAAAAAGAAAAAAGAAAAAGCATATATATATATATATATAATGTTGAGATAGATCTGACTTCTAACCTTTGTCCATAGATACCGTTACCATAAATACTACACTGGCTAGTCATGAGTGGTGTTAGATTAGATTGGAGGCCACCAAGCATAAACATTAATAATTATAAATGTAGGAAACAGGTGATGTTGCAATTTAGTTTGCACGCAGTGAAATGTACGGACAGCAAAACAATGAGCTCCAAGTCACAATAAAACGTGCACACAGTCACACACACACTAAGAGAGAGAGGGGGATTATTTAGTAATAGGCAAATTGCAATTTAGCCCCAAATTACAATTTTTGCATTCATAATTGGGGGACAGGCGTATCATTTACACGTACAAACACATTAATAAATAAAGGCTTGGCTTTTCTTTACGCACATACATAAATACATTCAAGTACTATGTACGGTGTATATATATATATATATAGTTTGATCAGTCATCCGTGAAGACTGAACAGAAGAAGGTTTGACCGTACGTAGTAGTGAATCAAATAAAACTAAAAGAGGCTCTCATCTCCTCTCATCTCATTATTGGCTTCAACCTTCTTCACTTGCTTTCACTTGACACGACCTCTTCTCTGTTCTTTTTCTCCCTTTCCGTTTCTCACTCCTCCCCCCAACTCTAACTAACTTGCTTACGCCATACTTCTCTCTTTCAAACCTATTCATTCATACTCAATGCCCTTTCCTTTATGTTTGGAGTTGGACAGACATAATATAAATATATTAGTGTGGAAATAAAAATAAGAATAAAGACATTAATGCCTACAATAACTTTTAAAAATAATAAACACTTACTCTTTTTTAATGGGAACTGCAAATCTAAACAAACACAAGGTTATATGTCTTAGACTCTATTTTTGTTTTTTCCATAAAAATACCTATCTATAAGAAAAAAGTTATGGTTTTTGTTTGAAATGACAATTTGAACCTTTAAAAGCAACTTTTCATTCATAATCTATAACATGTAAACGTATGAAAGAAATTTTTATATCGATTTACATAAATAAACAATTTTAAGACTCAAAACCTCATGCCAAACACACATAGGTAATAAATAAAGCCTCAAATGGTGCTATCAAATTGTTTTTCAATATGTTCTCTTCATACTCATTTTCAATCTAAATACTAACATAATATCACTCTATTGATCTAAACACAAGTCACTTAGGGTGTGTTTGGATGGAGAAAAAAATAAATATTAGATTTAAAAATTTTCATAAATAATAAAAAATTTTACTATTTTTAGAAGTTTTCTCTTTTAATTTTCTTCCCCTAATTTTCTCTCAGTCCAAACATAGGATTATAGAGAAAAAAAATAAAAACTAGCTCAAAATACAAAGAGGAGGGGAATAGGAGCAAGGAGCATGAAAATAATTGGTAAAGCAAAGATTTGTAGAATAAACACAAATAAATTGTATTTACTACTACTTATTTAGACACAGAGCAATACAACATCTGAGTTTTGCAATTAATGATAGCGGGGTATACGCGTTTGTTTTGTTTGGCCACAAGTGTATACGAGGTAATGCCCACATTAAAATACAAAATATCACTTGAGCCGAAGTTGGCGGTAATGGGATTTTGGAGTCAATTCTGCGGAAGGTGGAATCTATGCTGTTGACTCTGGGCCACGTGCCCTCATCTGGAGGAGCCGGCGGCATTCCCCGGCCATAGGGTTTCCGCACACAATCCTGACCCTGGGTCTTCATAATCCTGCTCAACCAACCGCCTCATATTTAAAAATGGAGGAGCATCCAATTCCCCCAGCGGTTTTCTTTTTTTTGTTTGCGTCTTCCTCTCCCCCCTCTGCCACCTCATCTCGCCGTGACTCCGATTCCTTCCCCCTCTCAGCACTCCCAACTCACGACTTCACAGCCATCCCTCTCCTCTCCTCTCTTCGCTTTATCCCTTTTTCATCTTAGCTTCCTTAATTGCTCGTAAAGCCCACCGTTTACTTGTTCCTATACCTATACGTAACCGTTTTATCTCATTTCTCACGCTAATATCTCTTCTCGATTATCTCTCGCCCTCCCCCCTCTTCATTCTCGTGATCGCTTATAACATGATGCTTCCGATCATCTCTTCCCCCGCCGGCTCCGTCTTCACCCTCCACTCCCTTCGTCTTTCGTGCTAATTACCAATGCATCCCTTTTGCTGCGTCTCCGCCGTTTCTGATCAGTCTTCGCCGGTCAAACCCTCTCCTGCTCCCTTCCCTAGCTTCCACATGCCTCCTCCTCTTCCCCCCGCCGCCCCTGCCCCTGCCATTCGATCCGATTCGATTCCTCGCACCAATAACCACAACCAATCCCATAGTAATCACAGCTTCGTCGAGTATGGACGGCTGAGTCCGCGGGAGCAGCAACAACCAGTGGTGGATGTAAAGATCAATGACTTGGTTGGAAATGGAATCTCGGGGATATTGTATAAGTGGGTCAATTACGGTAAAGGCTGGAGGCCTCGATGGTTCGTCCTTCAAGACGGCGTGCTTTCTTACTATAAGATCCACGGGCCCGATAAGATCGTCGTCAACAAGGAAACCGAGAAGGGTTGTAAGGTCATTGGCGAAGAATCCATGCGAAGGATCTCACGCAACCACAATTCTTACTCCACTCATCAGCAGTCTCTCCATCGACGAAAACCCTTTGGAGAAATCCATCTTAAGGTTCTACTATCCAGTCACAGATTTGTTTTTAAACCTTTCATGCTTCATTTTTATTTATTTGTTAATAATACGCACATTAACTTAATTTTCGGTTGTAATTCGAACCAATTATTTTTGTTCTATTGATCATTGTGTCCATGTCATTAAAAATGCTGATTATGAAACTATAAAATTTCTGACCCTTACATTTTTAATAAATAAATATTTGTCTATTCGGTTATGAACCGGAACAAGTGATCAATTGTGTAGCATTTTTCCTTATTATTGATTCTAACAGAGGATAAAAATAGTAATTTAATGTGTGGTTTTGTTGATTGGAGCACCATTTTTCGTGGGGTATGAAAACAGGGGAATTCTTGTTTCCTGTGTCCTGTTTCCTCCAGGTTCATCCCTGCATTCCTGTCCGTTTTCCTTTCTCTGTTGAGTGTTAGTTCTTCTTCCGTAGGTTTCAAGTATTCGCGAAAGCAGGTCAGATGACAAGAGGTTTTCCATTTTCACTGGAACTAAGAGACTCCACTTGAGGGCTGAGACCCGTGAAGATCGAGCGGCTTGGGTGGAGGCATTGCAGGCAGTTAAAGATATGTTCCCGCGAATATCCAACAGTGAACTGATGGCTCCGTTGGACTATCTAACGATTTCAACGGACAAACTGAGACAACGGCTTCTGGAAGAAGGTGTAAGTGAGACAGCCATCCAAGACACTGAACAAATTATGAGAAATGAATTTGTAGCGCTACAAAATCAGCTTGTGCTGCTGAAGCAGAAGCAGTTGATTCTCATAGACACGTTACGACAGCTAGAGGTACGTTTAATGAAAAGTAGATACTTTGCGCATTCTTGGCACTTGATCGTTACTGCTACAACATAAAATTGCGGTCATCTTTGTGATACACTAAAATTTTCAGAAAAGAACGAGGTCTCGTGCCAGTCTTCTTTCTTAATAATAATACAAGAAGGCGCCCCCAGGGGGCGTTGCTCTGATTTATGAGTATGTATTAAGGCTGGTTCTTGTTTTCTGAAGCTGTTTTTACCCCTTGGGTCATGCTTTTGTATCCACACAGCCAATGCCTTAATGGCTTCTTTCTATTCTTTATCTCTGACTTGACAGGAAGTCTCACTTTAATCAATATGTTGTCAGTATCACGTGGTTGCCCCTCCTACTTTTACTTCGTGGTTTTAGGTGGACAATTGATTTCACATTCAAAATTGCTTGGTGTCTTCAGAATCCGCGCCTTCAATTTATTATATACCCAATGGATTATCAAGTGCTGCACAAAGAGAATTTGTGAACTGTCATTATCTTTCTGTCTCGTGTTCATTTATCTCACCCCAAATTTTCAACCAGTTGAAGGCCATGCAGACTATAGGGTGCAACAATTACAGATTTTTATATTTTTGTTGAGGACTCTAAGAATGTGTTTCATGGTGGTTACTGGATCATAATTCATAAATAGTCAAAATAATTAGAGTGGGCCCCATGCATTTGTACCAAGCCCTATATGGGCTAAACCTTGAACAGTTATACTTTTATGTGTTATATTGATGAGATTGATACAAGATTTAGGTTTTAATTCCCAATGAAGTCATTGTTTGCAAGTGCACTAAACCTTAATAAGAAAACGCAGGTCTCTTCTCCTAGTATACAGTGTGAGGACCTGGAATTGTCTTGTATCTAGGGCGAAGAGCTATAGATGCTATAGATAGAAAAGTTTTCTTATTTTCATCCTTGAAAGATTTTGAAAGGGGGAATAGGTATGGATTCAGTTAAATGTAGAGGAGAAGAATGTTTCAATATTGTCCGGGAATGAGATGGATCTAAATGTTGGCTGTTGAATTGCCCGTGGTTTCCCTTGCCCAAAATAAGATTTCATTTGTCCGACAGGATGGTCTGTTTGGTCTTTCCTTTTAGTACTGTTTTTATGATTGAATTATTTTTTTCATAGTTTGGTAAGAAACTCTTATTTATACTGCTTTATTTTAGACAGAAAAGGTTGATCTGGAGAATACAGTTGTTGATGAGAGCCAAAGACAATTGAATGATGAGGAGGACTTTTCCAGATTAAAGCATGAAAAGTCTAGTGGTATGTATTTGTACGATGGCCTGTTCAGTGTTAGTTATTGGTTCCTTTAGCTTAATGGAATCTGTTTATTGCTTGACATATCAAGATTGAAACTATTTTAGTTTAGACGTGTCTGTGAGTTTTCCTTCCTTGGACAATACTTAAAGACGTCTTCATTAGTAGGAAGCCCAAAGTCATCTTGTCATCAGTCTGAAGCAATTCTGTCTGACTATAATTTGATTGTGTCATTTGCAATTCTCTTTTTTCATTTTTTTACACTTTTAATCCAGAAGCAAGTGCAAGTGAATCTGAGGATTATAATGAGAGAAATGATGCTGCCGAGGAAGATACCGATGATGATGACAATGCATTTTTTGACACACGAGACTTTCTATCATCCAGTTCTTTTAAAAGTAATGGGTCTGATTATAGGGTTTCATCTTTCTCTTCGGATGATGGAGGAGTTAATTCAATAGAGTCAGAGGAGGACGTAGATCCATCAATAAGATCAGTTGGGACCAGCTATCCCTATGTTAAACGGCGTAAGAAATTGCCGGACCCTATTGAAAAGGAAAAAGGAGTCAGTCTTTGGTCAATGATAAAGGATAATATTGGAAAGGATCTAACAAAAGTATGTCTTCCTGTTTATTTCAATGAGCCTCTTTCGTCTTTGCAAAAATGTTTTGAAGAAATGGAGTACTCATATCTCTTGGATCGAGCCTATGAATGGGGAAAAAGGGTAATCCCGAAATAACTGATTGCCTTATTTATTTAGATTCATTACTGTCTTGGTTAGTTCTTTCAATTTGCATATATGCAATATTCTCACTTTTATATTATTGGACATATCATGCAGGGTAATAGCCTCATGAGGATTCTTAACGTGGCTGCTTTTGCTGTATCGGGCTATGCCTCAACCGAAGGAAGAATTTGCAAGCCATTTAATCCTTTACTGGGGGAAACATACGAGGCTGATTACCCGGATAAAGGCCTTCGTTTTTTCTCAGAGAAGGTAATTTTTTTTTGGCTGAAAGCTCAGAGAAAGTAATTCAAACCTTGATAGATGATGTTTCTAACTTGTCTATTTCTCTCCTTGCTGACTTTACATACAATTTTGTTTACTATGTGTCGAAATATTGAAATGCTGTAAGGAAAACATAGAGTTGGGGAAGGACTGAGAACTCCAATAATTGTTATTTTGCTGTGGTGTGTATGTGAGTGCATAAACTCTTGAGGACTAAACAAGCATAATATGTTATGATTTTTGGCATCAAAGAAGCAAATTTTTGTTTTTACAATTTATTGAGAGTATTAATATGCATTTTTCTTTTCAGGTTAGTCATCACCCTATGGTAGTTGCATGTCACTGTCAAGGTACAGGTTGGAAATTTTGGGGAGATAGCAACTTAAAGAGCAAATTTTGGGGCCGATCAATTCAGCTTGATCCTGTTGGTATTTTGACTTTGGAATTTGATGATGGGGAAGTTTTTCAGTGGAGTAAGGTATATTTAAACTGCTTCAATTGCTATTATGCCTTGGTTTGATTTTCATATCAATTTCCGTTTTTCTGTCAGGTGACAACGTCAATATACAATCTCATATTGGGGAAGCTGTACTGTGATCACTATGGAACAATGCGTATACAAGGAAGCGGAGATTACTCATGTAAACTGAAATTCAAGGAGCAATCTATAATTGATCGAAATCCTCACCAGGTGCTCTATTTGCTTTATGGATGCTATCTTTATCTCAGTTACAGCATGAGCCGACTGTATTGCATATGGCTGAGTTGACTCATTGAATGGGCTCCTTATACATACCCTTTGTATGGCAGCCTCAGATTTCTTTCAAATAATTCTTTTTACCTAACTAATAGCTTTATAAAAGAAAAATAATTCCTGCTGTGGATTTCTGCATGTTATCTAACTATGACCATGCGCAGTTGTGTGATTCTGTGAACAAAGTGTCAAAAATCAAAAGCCCTATTAATTTTTCAATGGTAAAGCAATGTGTTTTATTGCTATTACTTCCATCTGGACTCTTACTATTTACTTATACTATGCACATTAGCTTTTGTACCAGGGGATTTTCTTATTGCGGTTTGACTTTTTTTAAGGTACATGGCATAGTACAAGATAAACACGGAAAAACAGTGGCAACTCTTTTTGGAAAATGGGATGAAAGTATGCATTATGTTTCTGGAGACATTGCTGTGAAGGGAAAAGGTTATGACACTCTGTCCGAAGCTCGAGTCCTGTGGAAGCGGAGCAAGCCTCCAATGTTTCCTACGAGATATAATTTCACTCGCTTTGCTATCACATTAAATGAACTTATACCTGGATTGAAGGTCTGTTTTTTCATTTTCATTTGACACTCCCAATTTTTGCAGTATATCTACTCTTTTCTTGAAAGATATAGACCGAGTACTGAAAAAGTTGCTGCTCTTTGTGGGCTCACACCTTTGTTTGGCATTTGTGTGTAACGGTGATTCTTTATTGTACTTTAATTTAATACACAGGAGAAGTTGCCGCCAACAGATTCCAGGTTGAGGCCAGACCAAAGGTACTTGGAAAATGGGGAATATGAAATGGCGAATTCAGAAAAGTTGCGGCTAGAGCAACGGCAACGCCAGGTGATCCATTTTTGTTATGATCTCTCTGTCTTTTCCGCCTCCATTTTCCTTTGTCTGTTGTTACAATTTTGGATTAGCAATCAGAGTTGGGAGTAATATGTTCTGTCTGCTTGGATTTTGTGTAATCTGAGTAGGATTCAGTTGTCCTAATGCATATTTGAATTGAATGGCATGCAGGCTCGGAAGATGCAGGAAAGCGGATGGAAACCTCGGTGGTTCGCCTTAGACAAAGCAAGCGGCACTTACCATTATTTGGGAGGGTATTGGGAAGCCAGGGAACGAGGAAATTGGGAATCTTGCCCCAACATTTTTGGTCAAATCCCCTCTGACCATCTTTCTGATTGAAAGCCTAAATTTCTTCTCATTTTTTCACCATTTTTTTCCCGTCTGAAGGGTGCTCTATCACTGCTAGTTGGCAGTCATTGTGCCCTTCAATATTCATGTCATAATGTAATCTCCTTCGTTTTTCCATTTACCTCCATCTCTTTTTTTGTGTGCATTATTACTGTTATTCATTTTTTTTCCTTGGGTGACAAGGCGTGAAAGAAAAGGCCAGAAATCGTCGAGTTTAAACATCCTAACTGAGTGGCAAAAGCTCCCGATGAATTCACAAATTTAATCTATGCCTCTACAACTATTACAAGAAAGCTCTTGAATTTTGAAACATCGACTATTTGTACGGCGTGATTAATATTTAATAAGCACATTTACGCAAGTGGAGTACTTTTAATTCAAATAGATATCGAAGGAAGTGATTCCTTCTGGTATCTAATTTATATACTCCGCCCCAGAAGGCTTATGCTCGTATAAAACCGCTCATTAAAATTTGCTTTAAGCTTAATCAATAGGGTAAGTTGAACCAATAAGGTGGACGTTCTACGTAGCGGTTATAAGCTAATGTAACTCAGATTAAAAAATCTAATGTGTCGTTGTTTTGGTTTGGGGGGATTTAGGCAGATACAGGCAATTTTATTAACATACTTTAAACAGTAAAAGTATTTACCAAAATATTATAAAATAAAAAATATTTATCTATACAATACACTTAAAATGGTCCAACTGGAGGACAATTTTGAGAATGTGAAGAAACTATCTACTTTTGGTTCTCTCTCTCTCTCTCTCACTTTTTTGTTTTTTGTTTTCAAAATGTCCACCATTTTGTTTCAACCTCCAACATTTTCATCAGCTGTTTCTCTTTTTGGCCTTTGATAAAAATTATAACTAAATACTCTATTTATTTTACTCCACTTCTCAATATCTTTTTAGATCTAGAGAGAGTTACAATTAATTCCCTCTACTTCACTATTTATTTCTTTCATCCACCCTTTAATTTATAAATCCAAGTGAATAGAAATAGACTTAATCTCCTTAAATAAAAAAAATTAAAAAAATTTTATATAAATTAAATATTTTATCCTGACAACTGAATCTTTAAAAAACTTTATAATTCGGCAACTTCATAAATCGGCCTTTTCTTACTGGGTGAAAACAAGGCAAGCCTAGCTTTAAAAGAGGTTACAAAGAGTCGTCTGCTTGTAGCAGTGGGACAAGAATCTCCTTTGTTGTTTAATAACATTGGCAAGCCTAAGCTTGATATTGATGTTAAGGATCTAGACTAGTAAGTTCTAAACCCTCGACATATCCAAAGTGGGATAAGAATCTCTGCTGCAACTTGAGGGCGGTGAACAAGGAGTCTGAAAAGAAACTCAAGTTGGAGAGTGATTCACTTCAACTTTTTCACTCTGACCCAAGAAGGAACCTAATACTCGGTGCACCTTCCAGGAGTGGAGAGCAATCTCTCATTATAAGATTCCGATTCAATCCTTATTTGGGCTTTTTTTAATAAAAACCTTTTGTGTGATTTTTTTCCCTGTTATTAGAGCTTCTCCTTGTCGCTTATCCATCCTGTACCATTTTACCCCCACTAAAATTCATTTCAAATGTTGCGCTTGATTTGTGAGGATACTGACTACTGAGCTTGGGTATAATATATCAATAAAAGTCAGGCTTAAAATTTGAAGAATCATGTAAAAATACAGAGGGAATAAGAACTTCTAAAATATTATTATAAAACTTTGAATAAAACTATGTATATATGCACCTCTATATAGATAAACTTAAAATCTAATTTTGTCTAAAGAGTACTAAACATATTTCTTTCACAAGTCTTAAAACTCTGTCTTTAAAATCTGCCATGTCTTTTTAGAAACTGCTACAGATACAATTCTTTAGAGAACAAATCAAACTTTTCATTTTGTTTCCTCTTTTTCTTTGAGTGTTGTTACCTTGTTTGTGAAACCATCCTCAATCACTTATTTTTTTCTTTTTTCTAGTAATCTTATTTTTGAATTGAGTCTTTAATCTTTCCAGAACCTCAATAATAAGACACTTGCAATTGTCTCTTTGGCTCAAAGCGATATCACGCACGGGAACTTTGCAATGATATCATTGACACACAAATTGACATTCCTCATATAACTCCAATATCCTTGGATTTGTACTATTTGTTGAATTTCGAAGGCCCTTTCAAATACTTCGGGCTTGTTGAGTCTTATAGGCCCTCCTTGCATACTGAAAGACGTCCAAAAAGAATATCATACTACAATGCACTAGCTCTCAAATCAAACAAATAGAACTCTACAAATTGAGCTCTCTCAAATCATCTTATGCTACCAAAAATTAATTATGCACCGCAAGTGTACAAATCGTAAAATAGTGAAATGGTAAATCAAGGTCGTCCCACAGAGACTCAATTAAACTAGTAATTACGCACTAAAATTCCTATTTTCATTTAAGTTGAGCAAATCAAATAGACATGATTCAAAAGAATTTCTAATAAAGTGAAAAATTACTAAAATTAGAGTTTTTGAGAATTCAGGTGACAACACAACCTAGAGCGACTAATCCCTTCTTCAAGTTTTAGAATATGTTTTTTACCAATTAGACACAATTAATATTAAGTTGTTAGTCTAAAGTATTAATGGATATGAATATTTCCTGAATTATGCAAATTGCTATTCTTAACAAATTTATTCAAGAGACAATAAATTCATAAATCACTCTAATATGGCTATATAGGTCCAAGAGCTATATTCCTATCCTAATGACAAATTATAATAAATTCTAATCCCACATTTTTTAATCCTATTGTCCAATAAAGATCCCTCTTCCAAGATTAATCTAAATTCCCCAAATTCTTATTTAATGGCGATCAAGCATTAAATAGAGACAAATAAATCAAGATTAAATAAACAAAAATATAATATTAAAATTCATCTAAAAGATTCAAACATACTCTAATCCAAAAATCAGTTCATAGCTACTATAGATCAAGAAAATAATTAGCCACACATGGCTAGAAGAAAATTCAGACTCAAAGAACAAATAAAAAAGAAGAGAAATGTTTTGAAATGGAACCTTTGAGTTTTTATTTATATGTACTTCTTGTAGCGCTTTGGGAAGAATCTTAATTGAAGAGGGAATGGATAAAGATAAATATCAATTTTAAATCTTTGTATCTATATATTTTTCGTGGATCTTTATCAGCATCTTTATTTTTTTCTTGAATTTGAATTTAAAGAAAATATAGATAAGTGGATTGATAGATATATGATTTATTAAGAATTAAAGATATAATCTTTAATCTAAATTCCTTAAAATGATAAGTAATTTCATCTCCATCTTCTTAGATGGCATCATATGATATTCTGGGAGAAGAAATCTTGCAAAATGACACTCATACCCTTTACTAATGAGGTGGCGTTTTCTTATGACTTGGAGAAAAAATAATCTTGTGAAATCACCTTTTAAACCTTCATTAATTATATGTAGCCACGCTTTTGCTCTTGATAGATCATGGAAGAGATGAATTTAGGCTAAAGTGGTGATCATAATGCCCATTTAAGGAGCATAAGTCATAAATTAACACATATAGGCCCTACTCATGTTGTAATTTGGCCCAAAAATACTCTTAAGGTTTTGTTTTTTATGAATCCTTCTTCCTATGTGAATTTCCTCATTTCTTTATTATCTATCATCTTCTTTCTTGGTTTGATTGTCTTCTTGACTTTAATTCATCAACCAAAATTGCAATACCTTACTCTAGAACCTTTATTAGAGTTATCTAGTTGAGAAGGAACTACCAATATTTTTTAGAATCCTTGAAGTTCTCAAAAACTTTTCTTCTGTCATTGAATTAAGTTTTCTTGAGAAATTGAAGATTATATAACTAATTTAATTTAACTTTGAAAATAGTGGTTCATAGCTTAAAACTAAGTTCTTCCAATGCCTTTTATAATAAATTAAAGAACCAATATAATCAGGGTTCTATTGGATCTAGAATTCGCTTAAAATTCAAACTCTTTATAAGATTTTCATAGAAAATTCCAGACTTCTGATCCAACTTAGAAAAATCATATTTTTTTATCTACACATCCAAAAATTACAAATTACCACTTGATTTAAAGCTTAAGATGTGTACTATCATCATATAAAATATCAACAAATAATTCAAACATTTACCCTGTAGAATTGTGGACGTCATCTATACGTTCTGCTACATGTATTCTTCTTTACTAATGTATTATACCATATTTGTAGTCCAAGCTACCATTCCCCTTATGGAGCTTATATACATCCCAAAATAACAAAAGATACATGCAATGTCTCTTATACTAAAGGCATGGTATATATGTGTGTGTGCAAAATATTTCATTAAGTTCATATTAGCTAAGCATCCATTAGCTTCCTTTTTCTTTAGCCTCCACCAATCACTACGTTCTTGCCTTAAGAAGTACCTGCCCTTACTGTTTATTATGGAAGAGGGGGTGAGATTTGGAAAAATCTCAATAGCAACTACCTTTTATCATGCTAAATATACATGATTAATAACTATGAATGTAAATACAAACCATTAAGAATAAGACCTTGCGGTAAACTGAGTTGAAAAGCTAACTAGTGCACAATCTCTTTGCATATAGGTAACTGTATGAATAAATGGTGCATGTTCATTTCACAAATAGATAAAATGAATATATATTAGATAAATATGAACTAGTACACATGCTAAGCAGATAACTGCTCTGCTGATCTATCTGCTACTCATGGCCATGGCAATTAACTATGCAAGGGAAAATTTACATGTTCTCATGCTTAACTACAGTAAAATGGTACATACATCATGCTACAACCAATGCATAATAACATAAGAGGAAAATAGTTACTACCTTTTGCTCTTTCTTTCGTATTACCTTCTCCTTATTTCTTTCTTTGATAATTTATTGGTGGGCTTGGACAAATATCAAAACCTATCATTTAGCCATAGGTATAAGGGTAGGTTAACACTCGTTCCATCTATAATTTATAACTTTATTGTTTATTCTTAAAACCCTAAATTTAGACAAACTTTATCCTTAATTAAAAGTGGTTGATTGTCTTGAAAATCAACTTGTGTTCATAGTTTGTTTAGAGACATTTAGAATTTCCTACCATTTCTTAACTTTATCAACTTGACACTATACACATCCACACACAATTATATATACGTATATATACACACTACAGGGTTCTGATTCACAATTATTAACATCCAACATATTCAAACATGCCTACCCTCATTCTAACCTTCTAACAAAAACTTGACAAGCATTCACAGACCACAAACAGAATTTTGGAATAAGTCCAGCTCCCAAATACTCAATCTTTTAATCATGCCTATACATGCTTTAATGCTTAAGTCACTGGCTTGCCATTATAAGAACCTCAAAAAGCAATGATATTCAGTTTTGACCTTGGAAGATTTTGCAAAAGGCCTTTATATCTCTTTTTTATTTTTACAAAAAAAAATCATAACTATTTTTCTAGACATTCAATTTGTACGTTCTTGAACTCATATTAAATCTTATGATGTATACTAATAGCTCACAAAATTTCATAAGAAACAAAGATGATTTGTCCTGTCAAAATGACACACAAATTTAACGACTCAGATTTCATCCCAACTATTTTATGCCAACTTCAAAAATTCGTATCTCAATCCATAAAACTCCAAATAACCTAGTTTCAAGCTTATATTAAAGCTCTATATGTATACTAACTCCTCACAAAATTTCATACCTCTGTTTCAAATTGCTTTTCTTTTAGTGTTCATTTTATTCATTTCAGAATTTAGCCTCAACTTCAAAAAATCATAACTCTTAATCTAAAAATTCAAATTGCATGATTTAGGACTTGTTTTAAAGCTTAGTTTGTCCTCTATCTCCATGAAAAATTTCAGAGGCAAAGGAGTTTATTTACCCTATTTTATATTCACCTAAAAAAAACAATCTGTTGCTGCACTGATTAAAAAAAACAGAACCTTTGTTCAGCCATATCAAGCCAAACTGATCTGTCTCCACCTTGTCAACATCTAAATCAGATTTCAATCTTCAAAATGTTGAAACAGCAGAAGTATATACTCTAGAGAATATTCCCAACCCATAAAAATCATCATTACAGATAAGAATGACCCCACCAATTAAGCAACAACTTACTCCCTTGAATCATCCATTGTCACGGACTAATGTTCATGTGCAGCTGCTGATATATATAATTAAATATGCAGACATTTGTTTTCAATTCCAGGTAAACCAGCACATCATATTCATCCTAATTAATTAACTACAGATTCGACATATTGCATGCAGCAGAGACTAACTGTTCTTATGTTCTTACCATTCGGAGAATTTTAAAAAAGAATAAAAAAGCTAATTACATTACTTAATAATATCATATACTGTGTTTTATTATATTATATAATAGTTTATAAGTCAAACAATATAATTTGAATAAGAACGATAAAGTTTAATATTTTAAAATAGCTAAATTAGTTTTCTTAGAATTTCCTTAAAATTTTTTAAAAGGTTCCATGAATACCATATTAGGCAGCCGCACAACCACATATCACCGATTCAATTTGTTATTGACATACTTCTCTTTCTTTGTCTTTGATTATCAAAGAACCGTGAAGGGAAATGAACCGAAACAATAAACCATATTTGGTAATCACTACACACAGCGATCACACCACATGCCACAACAAATCTTAAGATTATAATAAGCTTTAATATACTCATAGACATTGGTACATCTTTTAATCGGTGGTTTTCTTCCCGAACATTTTTATTCCAGTCATTCCTTTCATCCCCAAATTGTAGAAATCCCAAAAATTTGAAGGTGGAAAGAGGTTTAAGAGACTTACCTAAACTCAAATCTATGGTTGCATGTTGAAAATCAGCCTATCCACTTATTCTCCGGCGGCAATCTCTGATTCTTTCTTTGTTCCTTTTTCTGATCGCTCACTCTCTGCTCTCTTTCTCTATTTTGTGATGCTGAATATAATTGGGAGGGTGAGGGGGAGCGTACACAGTTTATTTGGGAAAAGAAAGGTGAATAATAATTATTTCCCCCTTCAACGTTGAAGTTTCAGTTTAGTCCTTTTTTTTTAACGTGCTTAAAGGCTAAATAATATTTAAAAATTTTTTAAATTATACTATAAAGGATTTTTTCCTTATTTACCTTCTTTAATTCATAAAGAAATTTTTTCTAAAAATATTAGGCTAAACGATAACCTTTAACTTTTTTTTTTTGAATTATTTCAAGAAATTTGACCTTTAATTTCTAAAACAACTTTTAAATTGTCTAGACTACATTTTAGGAAATCAAAATTTTTCATGATTTTCTAAATCCAAAATAAGATTACATAATGATTTCTCAATCATCTATAAGCCTTTGAATAATCTTTAGTTAATCAATTTCTTTAAAGAAAATCTTACTTAAAATCAACATTTTGACCAATAATTTACTTTTAAGCCATTCAACTAAACGATTTCTCTAAATATTCCTCTTCATTATACTATAATTAATTCCTCAAAATTTAGGATATTACTATAATAAACACAACTAAAAATACTTTCATGCAAATCAGTTTAATATAGAATGAAAAAAATATTATTATTATACCTTTTTTAGAAATTATTTTGTGCGATACCTTTTTAATCCAAAGCAACCATAATAATAATATATAAACTCAATTATAATGATAAAATTCCATAAAAATATATAAAAAAATTGGGATTTATCATCATCAAACCATAAATCTTATGCTGCAGCATTCTAGCTCAGCTCTCAAATCATCAAACAATCAAAATGAAATAGAACTAATCAAATTCTAGAAATTGAGCTTCGAACAAAATAAATTTTCAAAATTTAACAAATCAAAACCTTCTTGTGTAATAAAAGAAGTCTAGTAAGAATTTCTTTCATGTTGTAATACATTAGCTCACATATACTAACTTGGCTATCAAACCATAGGATCAATATATAAATATAGAGGGAATAAGAACCTCTAAAATAGTGTTATAAAACCTAAAGTAAAATCATGTACATATGGATCTTTATATAAAGAAATATAAAATCTAGTTTTATCTAAATCTTATCCTAAATAAACTAAATAAAATAAAATAAAACATAAATCTAATTTTAAATATTAAATAAACAAATCTAATAATATTTAATTTAAATAATTTTAAAACAATATGGAACGTAAACTTATTGGAAATTTACTATAGCTTGGTGTGACAAATGAATACGCAGCAGCTTAACTGCCAACAGTAGAACAGTAATAGACGTGATCGATCTGAAACTACACTCCCTTGACATATTCTTATGCATGCTCTTCCCCGTGAAGAATACCACATTGGGAGTCCCCCTAACTAAACGTCGTCTTATTAGATGCCGTGTTGGGCGCTGTCTAGAGTCATTTCAACTGGTGTGGTACGTGAATAAAAATAATCATCAGCTAGCATGAGGCTATGTTTTTGTCAAGTTGGCTGGCATCTTATCAAAACTCACTCCTCTTAACTTGCTTGAAAATAAAATTACAGAGTAGTTCCTCAATATGCTGATACGTCACGTCACATTAGATGATACTTTTTTGTTTAGTTAGTTACGTGTGAAACTTAAGCATAGGTTTTCCCTTCGCACACAAACTTGAGATTATTAGTTCAGAGAGGAAGTTCACCTATAATGATGCCTTAAATAATGTGCATGAAAGTAGGTCAATTCTGAGGCCTTGTTATACTTATTTTCTGCCCCAGGTACCTTCGTCATTCCAACTCAAATACAAAACAGACGTTGAAACGAAGGAAAGATACGAGACTAGAGACTAGAGACTAGAGGCTAGAGGCTAGAGGAAATTAAATAAATAATGTGAATTGTGAGTGTGGGCTGGTAGAATAAGGACAAGAATGAGGAAAATAAAAATAAGGGGTTTATGAGCATAGAAGATAGAACAGAGCATGTTTGAAAGAGAGGTCGTAGTTGACAGGTTGGGGGAAGGAAGCATAGGTGTGAGGTGCAGGGACGAGGGAGGGTAGCTAGCCATCTGTATGTATATGGCTATGGGTGCATGTGCTGTTACTTTTGAATATGATAATTTTTCTCAGGTCGATTTTGACTTGATGGTGATTAATGGATGCTTTCTTTGGTCTCTGCCAAATAAAACGTCTTTTGCGCACTTCACGCCTCCAATGTTCCTCTCAATGCTTCTCCATTCCAAATCTCTTTCGTCCTCAACTAGCTGGCAATGTCTGCTTTCAAGGTTCTGATTGCATGGATTAATTGTTCACGATAATTACGCAGCACTCCGTTTTCTTTTAAGAAACTCAAGTTCTACACCATGCAAAGAATAATAATTATTGTCACTCTGTCAGGCCAGACGCCTCTCACTTCAGGCTGAAAAATTTAAATAACTCCCAGGCCAGACATGTTCAGTGCATCTCAAAATCTACTACTAAATTAGCTAGAAATCTTGGTCATATCTTAAAAAAAAAAATAACGAGTTCATATATTTATTTTTACCAGTGTAATGAGTTAATTTATTGACATGAGGATAAAAATATGACGTTATTTTTAAGAAATACACGAGTACAGAACAGAAAAGATGAGGGAAGGAACTAACGTGACGTGTGATAGGGCAAACAAGAGAGTCTGAGAAACGAGCCAGTTGATGAATGGGGGAATATAGGCAACTTTATCAACACCTCACATTTTCAGTTTGATGGTGGTGGGGGTGGTGGTGATGGGCATATCCATCACAGCTTAACCCCTCAGAGATCCGCCGTCTCTCTGATATTCACATATCAGCTTCCTCTATATTACGAGGACCTTTTACCTCTTCTTGAAATACTCGTGCCTCCATATCAAATCATTTCAGTGTACCCAATATAGAGTAGTCCCTCAACTCAAGCATATTTTCAAACCATGATCATTTCCCATTTTACTCTGAACAAAGCGTATCTGTGATGTGCTCGTCAAATCGCTGTTAACTGCAGCTCCATATATATGTGTGTGTCTCCCTCCCTCCATCCCTCTCTCTCTCTCTCTCTCTCTCTAGGTCAATTTTAACAGTTGCTCACTAGCAGTAGTTCCCAGTTTTTGATACTTGTGAGCAATATAATACTCCTCTACATCTCATTGTTCTGATTTAGACTATATATCAGTTGCGTGCCTCAGATTTACGACGTGATGTTTCCTTGCGTACAGAGTATAATAGGCCGCCTCTATATCCCTCCACCACCTATACTTCCATTCCTCTGCTACGTGATGTCACCGCAACTATCCACCAATATCTTGGATATTTGGCCCTCTTCTTTATTTACATATCTCAAATACTCATCTTAAAAATAGTTATAAATAATCTTTACTAAAATCTCCCACATGACCTATATATTAATAATGTGTACAAGAGGACTATGCATGCATGAATTATTACTGGTGTTTTGAAATCTAAACGGCCATGGCTTAGCTAGTTGGTCATGTGCGTGTGTGAATAACGTTGGAGTGATTAAGTAATAATCTCATAATAATAATGCCGTACACTTAGGTATGAGGTGGAAAGAGAGGGGTAGGACGGTACCATCAGAGAATATTCACCCGCACTATTCACTTTCCACCTTCTCCTGAGTTGTCTTCCCCTACGCCTCACCCTCATCCTCCTATCTACACTTAAAATAGATTTAATATATATATATATAATCACAGAGTATCCTGCAGGATCTGAAATTATCAGAACCAAATCCAAGCCTAATGATGATGGAGTCTGCATAATAAATATATCTCTCACTCTGGTGATATATCAGTTTTATATATACGCAGGTACTACATGATAATCTATCCCTTCTTATTATTACTTTTTTAAGTTACAAACATTAGCATCCACAAAAAGTTGAAACAAGTGTATCTTTACTCTTTAGTTGTATTATATGAGTCGAGGTTCTTAGTTCTTACTGCAAACAATTGTTGCCTTAATCATTTCCTTTCTCCGCGATAATATCAAGACGTCTACTGTACATTGGGGGTCACATTTTTTTATTAAAATAAATTAAAGGGCAGAGATGAAACAAAGTCACATGCACCCTCACAAACTCAACTGGCCTGGCTGTGCAACCGACCATTTGCTCTTTATCACAAATTCCCACACCCTCCCTTCTTTGCCTCCCATCCATATACTTCCATGTTATTTTTCACAAAAGGCCAAAATCTTAACACCAAACGTATCTATCTCTATATTCTGTATAATGACACAATTTCTATGACTCGACTGTCTAGCAAACCTTATCTACAGGCCACTCATCACCAACTTCCTACTCATATAGTTAGCAATTTTTCTTAATAAAAAATGCGTCGTATATAGGACATCACCTAAAAAAAAGCAAGCCACCATAAAAAAATGTGTTCTTGTATATATCCAACCAACCTTGGCATTAATCTGAAGTTAACAGAAGAGATTATATAACACGCAAAACCAAAGCGATCCTTCCCACAGCGTCCGTCCACAAAATAGAACGAACTATTATTAAGTTCAACGAGACAACAAAAAAGACAGCATATGTATGGTTCCATCCTCACAACATAGACAAGCAAACATTAATCATTACTGGTATTTGATTTATAAGGCAATGGATCGATTTTAATAAAGGGTATATCCACAACGAAGAGGTGCTTTCTCGATAGTCCAAACTCTGGAGCTACATATAGACCATCTTTATCATCCAACTTCCATACAACTGTATTTGAGAAAAAAGGTCTGACCTTCTAATTAAGTATCAACGACGCCACAAATTTGTAGCACTTCTTCCTTAATTTGATGATGAATGCAGAATATAATATTTAAAAAAAAATTCAAAAAAAGAATGAATTTTTAATGGAGAAATATCAAATCGGTCACTTTTATACTTTTTTTTTCCTTTATAATTACAAAAATGTTAATGGATTTTTAGCAATACGAGTATTTTAATTCACAACAAGAGTATTTCAATTAATAACAACATAAGTATTTAGGTACTACGTATTTATACTTTGAATTGCTGGTGCTATTGTTGTTAATAAAAATACTCTTATTATGAATTAAATATTCGTATTGTTAAAAATTCAGTAATATTTTTATAATCACAGAAAAGAAAATACAAAAGTGACTAATTTAAGATTTCTCATTTCGTTTCTCTGGTTTGTCTTTTTCCTATCTAGAGTATCTTTTTTTTTTTTCATTTTCCCTAATATTTTTCTAATAAACATTGATGTATATACGCAAGACTTTGAAGAATTATAGGATTTTAGAATCTGTATAATAAAGCCCACTTCCCAAACGATCTATCTTCTGCGTTATCTTTATGTGTATCATCGGCACCTTGATTGGTTAGGATCATTAGTGAGCCGTTGAAAGAAATTCGATAAAAGAATGATAACGAAAACTCCTATCTCACCCATAACAACGCAGGGATGTAATAATGACACGAGGATGAAATTATTGAAAGCGACTATCATATAATACAAGTTTAATTAGTTCAAACAAGCACGAAACTGGATGAATAGATCGCCCCACACACACACAGCCAATAAAAAGGGGGGAAATCTATCAAAAGCAGGCACTGTTGAACGTAACGCATGAGATTAACAAATAAGTATGTTGCCTGATAGAAATAAACTCCATTAAAAAAGAACAGAAAAGATGAGTAAGAACTAATCACAAGACGCGGTTGGCAAAGGCTGCGGAGATTTCTAATTAGCGTCTAACAACGCATGAGAGCGACCCTTGCCTATATTTATATTTATACACAGACACACACACATTCATCGATCCCATGACGTGCTTTCCAACGTTGACCATTTCGGGCATCGCCACCTGTCCTCTTCCTTGTTAAATTATTGATCTTAATCTTCATTAACATATTACTTCTATCATTATTGAAGGGTTTCGCAGATTCTCTTTTTTTAAATGTTTTTGTATTATTCATGTTTCACATTTTTCTGATAGCATGGTATTTATTGGATTGACTTTCTTTCTTTCTTTTTTTGAATAGCTGCAACGAACGTCTTTAACTTGAGAACAGAGTCATTTGCTGTGGTGGGACATATCAATACCAGTATACTATAATCCCAGATTCTTTACTTATTCTTTCGAAGCCTCGGAGGGATGGATCGGAGCACACTTTTAAAGTCTGTAAACACTGTCTTCTGTTTTTATTAATGCCCTGTGCAGCTTTATTGGAAGGAGTACAGTAATGAAGTCTAAAACCCAACCTGCCTAAAGAGTTTAACTCAATATTGTTCATTCCTTCGAATAAACAACAACAACAGGAAAGAGAGAAAGCAGCTTGCAACACGTGTCACGTCAATTTTTTTTCCTTAGAAAAAGTCGTATTATTTGTACGTTGTTCATGAATGCTATGCTACTTGATTATTATTATTTGAGGTTTCATATTTTATATTAATTACTAAAAAAATTATTTCAACGATATATTGTCTAAACATTATGATGCTGGTGGGGTTGTTATCATCTTAATTATGATTGTTTCTGAAACTTGGTAGTATGAAGTATAAACAAGTACCTAATCACACACATGCAGAAGATTTCTTTATTACGTGAAGTAAAACGAAAGAAATTATCAATTCGACATATCGAGAACAAATTAAAGAATAGCTTCTCCGTAACTTGATCATATGCCTCTGACTTGATAAATCTATGTCTCACAGACATGCATGCTAAATTAATAATAACAAGATAAAATATAGCCCGACGTTCTGGGAAGAGAAAATCAGAATTTACATGTGGGCACGTCTTATAATAATTTAATCGATGTAAAGTAAGGCAAACTTCATAATCCGTCTTATCGTTCTCTCGAGTAATGCTTGTTGATTCAGGTTTGGCCACACACACATATATACATAAATTTAGACCTAATCGACGGCACAGTTAAAAATACTAGGGCCACTTATCGTTTTAGGTGGGGCGCATTCAATATAATATTCCACGACGGATGATGAGAGGGTCAACATTATGTACAATTTTTATAATTAAGGATAAAAACTTAGGCGACAATAATGGATATAGTTAATATGAATAGTTAATCAATAAAAGTGATGGATTCATACATTATATGTAATTGGCCATTCATCTGAAAGAAGCTCCTGTCATGAGTCACGACCACCGTCCGTCGTCGTATAATAATTGATGGGGAAAAAAAATCATTCTCTGATATTTCGAAGACATTAAAAAACAAAAAAAGACGCTAATGGAACACCTGGCCACCCCAGTATTGTTGTACGAAGTTTAGTAGAATATAATAATGCTAGGAATGGTCTGAGAAGTAACCACGGGAGAGTTGGCTTAGCTGTTTCTGTATATTGAGTTATATATATATATACATATATTTGGGAGTTAGATACTAATATTATATGTATAGAAGCGACTGTGTAAATGGTTGTAAACAAAGTGATATGTATATTGTGAAGTGAGTATATATAAAACAAGAGGGAAATAAAGGATGAAATAATGAGGGGTAAATTATTCAAGTGCGGTTTAATTTGGATAAATAAAAGAGATGGTGGGAGCTAGGGAGGCCTGAGGGAGAGGTTAATTAATTGAGAGGGGGACACGTGGGGAAGGGGAGTGATGTTCCCCTGAAACGACGAGAAAGAGAGGTCGCAGTTTAGAGCCTTTGGATGTCAATTTTTTTTATTTTTAGTTTTATTTTTATAAGCTAAACTATTTATAATGTTTTAGGTGTTTGGACCAAAAAAGCAGGTTAAAGCAAAAGTTCAAAAAAATGTTTTAAAATTTGAAGTCAACAATAGTAGCTTATTTGGCTTTTCCATTGTCATACAAGGTGTGGAGAGAGAGAAGGAAAAAAAATGATTATTTAGTTGAATTTTTTAAAGAATCGGTATATTAACTGTCTCAAAAAATTTTAAATTGACTGTCATCACTCTCTAAATAATTCATTGTTACTCCTCAATCTTTCTTATACATTATTTTCATCTTTATCCTTAATTGGACTACAAATTACAACCATACCATTATATTTTTGAAATTCGAATTTTTTGATAGAATTTTTAACCAACTCTAAAAATTCAATCTAATTGTACAAATATTAATTGAGGCGATTCCAAAATTCAGATGTCCCTTATTAAGTCTAATTTTAGGAAAAAGATACTTTTTTGCTTCAATTGAAATTAGAAAATTCTTAGTAATTTCATTTTTGAACACTGCTTCAAAAATTGACAAATTTCACTGGGCAAATTTTAAAATTCATATAGTTAATATATACATCCAAATCATACAAATGATATATCAAATGAAAACTTGACATGTCTAGTTTTAGACTGACAAGTTCATAATTTTTGGACATCATTTGTCTAAGAGGCTAGGATAAATTGACATACAATAAGCTTGTTACCCGTTTCATTCCAAAAATTAGCTAAAATTTACTTTATCTATGATTATTACACCAAAATCCACCATTTTATTTCCCTTATCTTGCTATATAGTTAGAAAATTTGGTGAATAATAATTTAGGATGTTAAACATCTCTTACTTATTTTTAAACAAAAAAAAAATCTTTTAAAAATTTCATCATAAGTCACTTTTTTACTTATCATCCAAACATATTTCATAAAAACAAAAAAAATCATTTATATAAAATCACATATAAATATAACAATTTCTGATAAGTCACTTATTTTTTTAAAACTACTTTTAATAAGCCTATAAAAAGAAATAAGTCCCTTAAATTAACTGTATTTAAACATGCCCTTACACTTACAGCATGCCACGTCTCTCTGTCTCTCCCCGAAAGCGACGATGCCGTTTTATTTATATTAATCACCCCCAACACACCTCTTTCGCCAGCTTATGTGGGTCCTTCCTGTTGCTCCCTTGTTTTCTTCCTCTTCCTCCTTCCCTGTTTTTTTTTTTTTTTCTTTTTTAACTGGACAACCATGGTTAATAAGGCATACTCCATCTATTTCTATTTATAAGAACTTTTTAAATAATTATTAAAAAATTAATTATATTGCTTTAAGACATTAAAGCTTATCATTTTTTTTAAATTATGTTGTTTGACTTATAAACTACTATATAATATAATAAAATACACTATATGATAATATTAAATAATGTAATTAGTTTTCTTAAGATTAACTAATTATCTTATAAATAGAAACAAAGGGGGTACATGATTATAAATTTGAGCCACCTGTGTAATTGATTAGGGCATATTTGAAGTATCAGGTGTCTTGATTAGGTAGTGGAGTGACCCTGGTCGTAGTTAATGTGTTTAAAGCTAAGGGTTAAGACAGTGAAGCTTTGATCACCGTACCGTGTTAAGAGAGAGGATGGGCTGTCTCTCTCTCAAGTTCTCAAGTGGAGTAGTTTCCTCTGCGTGAGTGTGGAGTAGTGATAACCTAATAATGAGTTATAGTAGTGGTATATGAGTATTTCTTTTCTAATTACTCTTGTTAGCGAGTTGGGATATATTAATTGATGCATGCTTAAAAGTATCGGTAGATTTACGTACATGAGACGTCCTGTCTTAAATATCCAAACATGGCACTGTTGCGATATCACATCGCTGTTTCTCCTACTGTACATGCATGAGAATGAGAACTTTCTTTGTGGTTTGGAGCATGTAATAATATAATTAATGAAAACTCTCGGGATCGAGTAATAAGAATAACGCCAATTTTGCTTTTTTGTACAGCCGATCTATATATTTTCAACGTAACTGTTGAAAAATCAACTACAAGATATAGTGAAGAAAAATGAAGACGCGTCAACTACAATGAAAACCATGATTATTGATGAATTAATGCGCTTATGATCAATGAACTACTCACAGATTTCCTTTCCTTTTATCTTCTTTTTCCCCCAGTTTGGGTAACGAATTGTTGATGCATGACGAATAGCATCAATTGGAGATAGGTACGTGTACATGTATTTGTGTGTGTAGATACATGCACAGTGATGAAACAGTGGAGAGGCGGCTTTTTCAAAATTAAGAATCATGTGAAGCGTGAGTGGCGTTGAAAATAATTCCCATCGTTGTCCATTTGTGGGGTTGTAATTTGATAACTACACTATACACCCAAGTCCCATCGCTTAATTGGCGATAAAATCAAAGGTCATATGATTGTGTGTTTGACAACACAATTAATCCACATATAGATATAATAAACTACGAGCTAGGCAGCAGGCGGTTGAATTTAATTAATTAACGTGTGTAGTGTGTAGTGTGTGCGTGCGCGCGCATGCGCTCTCCATGATGTCGTGGAACAAAACCAGCAACGTAACATTGGAATTGATGAATTAATGTACGTGAAGAAGGAGGGAGGGGTGCTTTTTAAGTCGATCAGCCTGGAGGATCGGAACATCATAAATAATAACGGCCGGGTCGACCGTTGACTTCTTAATTGGTTCTCTAATGCCTCAGCTCGCTGGCCATATACCCATATTGACATACCATACATACCAGTGCATGTACGTATTTGACTGGAGTATCCAATTCAGCGCTCCTTTTGGCAGAGGCTAATAGTAGATCAGTCCCACTGAAACTTCCTAATTGACCTCATTTTCCTGTTAATTAAGGCTAAAATGGCCTATTAATATTGGATGTGCTAACTAAATAATTGAATGGCCAACTAAATTATACTATTGAGCAGTCACGCGATTCAGAATTGTTCCATCAGGGACTCCAGACTCTGCTTCTCATCGGAAACCCAAAAACAAACACATACATAACTGTATATATATATATATAAAGATGGCATAAATTAAAGACGGGATATAGTAGTAATTTTGTTAGGCCACGTGAAGCTACTATGATCTACTCGTACATACGTTGAGAAACTTGGAACATAATGAATGGCGCGGAGGCAGTGATGAGGACGATGCTCTAATTAAACCAGCGGTGTGCTTTTAATGTGATACTAATATAACACTCCTTCCAGTCTTACTTATAAGACTTAGTTAACTTTTTTAAAGAATCCTAAAAAAATCTTTAAAAAGTTAATTATATTATTTAATCATTTCATATATCATATTTTATTATATTATATATTAATTCACAAGTCAAACAACATAATTTAAAGAAAAACAATAAATTTTAATATCTTAAAGTAATGTAATTAATTTTCTTAGAATTTTTTTAAGATTATCTAAAAAAATCAACTAAGTCTTATAAATAACACCGGAGTTAATGCTATTTGTGTCATGAGAAGCTACGCGCAACGTAAGGCTCCGCATCCCTTCACTCTCCTGTCGCCTCTGTACATTAATTTCATTCTTTACACGACACCTGTCCATCTTCCACCTCACCTTCTGCACTGTTTGGTACGAGTGAAAATGAAAATCTTTATGACTTAAATTTAAAAAAAAAAATTAGTGAGGCGAGTTTAAAAATTTTTAATTAATTTTTATTACTATTTTATTTTGTATTTTATCTTTACAAAAATTTTATTGCCTAATAACCTATCTAATTTTAAAAAATGTTCCCTTCCTTGCCTTTCCCTCCTCCAGCCAAACACACCCTTAATCCCCATTATGACTCTTGCATATATGCTCATCGTCTAAATATCAGTGCCTTGCTTTCATAATCATAACAAAAGTTATCTGAAATATGAACCTCTAGGCACACAAATAATTACAAGGCTTACTTTACAAAACGGCTTCAAGTATTTTTGTTGCTCAATTTTCAACCTTTACCTGTATGTATGTATGTATTTATGTATGTATGTATTCTAGTATTCTACCGTATCCCATTTCGGCACTGAAAGGCAAAACTTTATGTTGTGGGCTTTAGAGAATGGATCCTTCCCTTCAACTGGTTCCCCTTCCTCTTCCTCTTCGCCTTCCCCATGATAAGAATTGTAATTTGCCAATTATGTCTCTCTTGATTAAAAGAAAAAAACAGTGAAAAGGGCATGACGATGGGACTTGCCACTGATAAAATTGGCAAACAAAGGGAAAGGGAAAGGGGGGCCATAGCGGACGAAACAGGTCCACGCCTCTAATAATTTCTGTTTTTATTAGATTCCATTTAGCAGTGCCAAAATTTTGACATTGAAACAACCGCCCCATGACTCGACTCAACTCAACTCAACTCAAACACACAAACCCTACATATACATACACACATAAGTCATCATCCCAAGAGAAACTATCTCAGATTATTATTTTTTATCTAAAGACAACCACAATAATAGTACTAATAATAATTTCACCATTTTCTTTCAGGGAACACCGAAAACGATCAGATTGCGTGATAAAACACCGGCCATCCGTTGATCCAACAAGCCCCCTAATAATTCAGATTTCCAAGCAATTCAAAGAGATTCCTGTGTTGTTGGAATTTGGAACCCAACATTATTTCACAAACTAAAAATTGTGGTTGCCGCGACCCGACCCCCATTATTTACCCCTAAAGAAACGGAAATAAATAAAATAAATAATATTTAGAACCATTGTTCAATTATGGCTGCATTGCATATAAAATTGTTTCGGAAGACCCGATTCGATGGTTTAATTTAATATTCGTGATTATATTATAATACTGTATAATTAACCCAACAGCACAGCACAGAGAGAATCGTTAATGCTTTGATACTAACCAGGGGGAGCCAGAACGAAGGAGGGAGGGAGGGAGGGACCCGCATGGAAATATATGTACAGTACAACAGAAAGAAGGGGCATGGAAATTTGTCACAATTACAAAGAGTTGCCCTCGCATCGCATCGGACATTCCGTTACGTCACGATGCTGCCGAAGGGGAAGGGGAAGGGGAGAATTTGAAATTGCAGGGGAGGCAGGCCGGGGTATATTCGTCAACCGATATATTTAAAGCTGAGCTGGCCCTTCTCCTCCTGCAACTTTCACTCCCCATTTATTTATATACTGTTTACCAAGCCCAGCTTTCCTAGGCAGAGCCGACGAATTAACTCTAACTCCCACTCCTACTCCTACGCCTGTTCCTAGTTCCTACCTCTCTCTCTCTCCTCTCTCTTTTCCACCAATGTTAATTTTTTGTATTTTTCCCCTTAAAAATTAAGACCCGCATCTCCTTTCTTTCATTCTATCCGCTTCCTTCCTGTGCTTGGGTGGCTCTGTAGGATTCCCACCCATTTTCCCCCAAACGCCGAAGCAACAAGAGAGAGAAGTGAAAGGGAAAGTGAAGAAGAGAGTTGTAGAGAGAGAAGTCGACGGATGTGCTCCCCTGCCCCCGGCGATGCGCTGACAGCCTCCAGGTGACAGACAGCCAAATACTCTGCTGTTTTTTTTTTAACTGCCTGTGATTGCCGGAAATGCATTGATTTGGGAGGCCCATTCGTCAACACAAAATGCTTGAAGCACTCGTGCGCGATGAGCCCACTGACGTTCTTTCCAGCTCCAAGAGGGATAAATCAGAGGCCGATAAGATGAACAAGGACGGCCAGAAGCCTTCCCCGCCGCTTATTGTGGTTGCCCGGAGTCGTTCCCAGGCAGGTACACGAAGAGTCACCCCCACCGGTCTGCCACCCGCCTCTGATGGCTCGATTACCGCAGTACAGAAGCATTTGCCTAACGGTGATTATTACATGGGCGGCTTCTCCGGGAATGTTCCTCACGGATCGGGCAAATACTTGTGGACCGACGGGTGCATGTACGAGGGGGAGTGGAAGAAAGGCAAAGCTGCTGGGAAAGGCAAATTTTCTTGGCCTTCCGGAGCAACATACGAGGGTGAATTTAAAGCGGGTCGGATGGAAGGTTTCGGTACTTTCACTGGATCCGACGGCGACACATACCGCGGCACATGGAGTGCCGATCGGAAACACGGGTATGGGCAGAAACGCTACGCCAACGGAGATTTCTATGAAGGCTCGTGGAAGCGAAACCTTCAGGATGGCCAGGGCCGGTATGTATGGATGAATGGGAACGAGTATGTAGGTGAGTGGAAGAACGGTGTGATCTCTGGAAGAGGCGTGCTTATTTGGGCGAATGGGAATCGATATGAAGGGCAATGGGAGAACGGGGTTCCCAAAGGACAAGGGATTTTCACTTGGCCTGATGGAAGCTGCTATATAGGCGACTGGAACAAGGATATGGAAATACAGCAGTTGAGTGGCACTTTCTACGCTGGTAATGGAAAAGAGAACAACCAATTGAGCAAAGGGCCATTAACGGGGGATAATTTGTCAATAACAATGAGGAAGAGGTTGTCCGTGGACGGTGCTAGAAGGAGCATGACTGAGAAGAACTTTCCTAGAATTTGCATATGGGAATCAGACGGAGAAGCGGGTGACATTACTTGTGATATCATCGATAATGTGGAAGCATCCATGTTTTATAGGGATGGGAGGGGGTTTGAACGAGATAATCTAAAGCAGCTTCGGCGGAACTCTTGGTGTTTCTCCGGGGAGGTGAAAAGACCTGGGCAAGTTATATTCAAGGGGCACAAGAATTATGATCTAATGCTTAATCTGCAATTGGGCATAAGGTATAGCAGCGTAGGGTAGTATACATCTTTCTGTCTGAGCGCATAGAAATCACCTGCAATTTGCTGTTTTAGTTTTTGGGGGCCTTATTGTTTTTTTTAATGACTATTGACCAGTGCTGATTTGCGTTTCTTTTGCACAGGCATTCTGTTGGGAAGGAATCTTCAGTGTTGCGAGAGCTTAAACCAAGTGATTTTGATCCGAAGGAGAAGTTTTGGACCAGGTTTCCTCGCGAAGGATCCAAGAATACACCACCTCATCAATCAGTGGAGTTTCGGTGGAAAGATTACTGCCCTATGGTTTTTAGGTATTCCTTGGCTTTTTGTGTATTACTGCGCAATTAACTGATTCTTGTTTACATTTGGTTGGCATAATAATTTAATCATGGAGAATGAGTTGTGTTAATCTTCCTTTGTGCATTGGATACTATCATTACAACGGTACAGTTATTATCATCTCAAGTGTTTTTGACTGGATTCTCTTGGGTTTCAGACAATTGAGGAAGCTGTTTCAGGTGGATCCTGCTGATTACATGTTAGCTATATGCGGGGATGATGCTCTTAGGGAGCTCTCTTCTCCTGGGAAGAGTGGAAGCCTCTTCTACATGACTCAGGACGACAGATTCATGATAAAGACGGTGAAGAAACATGAAGTCAAGGTTAGCTACTTTTGTTATGAAAGCCTGAACAGTATGGTTGAATGCTACTAAAATTGAGAGCCCTTGACTGCGCATAATTTGTAGGGACTATTTGAACAAGTAACATCCTTGGTATAATGGTTATGCCTCCTCTCTATTTTGAGAGGCCTTATCTTCAATTCTCAAGTAATAGGCAGTTCTACTCCAATCTGGACAGACAGAGGTCGGTTGCCTTAGGTTTGCAACCACTAGTTTTTATATTTTTTGGTTAGAGAAGGAACCGTTGTCAAGAATTTAGATAGGAAATCTGAGCTTTGGCAAAATGGACTACTTGATTCACTTTTGACTTTGATTAACTTTTAGGTGCTTATTCGGATGCTTCGGAGTTATTACCAACATGTTTCTAAATACGAGAATTCACTTGTGACGAAGTTCTATGGGGTACACTGTGTCAAACCAATTGGAGGGCAAAAGGTATGGCTTGGTAGATATATATATATATTTTTAATGGGGTTGTCTTAAACTTCTTGGTTCCTGATTGTTCATTGTTCTTGGAGGCCAGACGCGGTTCATTGTGATGGGAAATCTTTTCTGCTCCGAATATCCAATCCACAGACGATTTGACTTGAAAGGATCTTCTCATGGCCGAATAACAGATAAGCCTGAGGAGGAGATTGACGAGACTACAACCTTGAAGGACCTTGATCTCAATTTTGTCTTTCGACTACAGCAGAATTGGTACCAGGATCTCATCAAGTAAGTTCTGACATCAGTTGTGCACTTTACCTGGAGTTTCTTGTGATGCTCAACTGCAGTTTGTCATAATCACCAGACCATCTTATGATATTTTGATACCATGTCCAGGCAAGTCGAGAGAGATTGTGAGTTCTTGGAGTCTGTGGGTATAATGGATTACAGTCTTCTGGTTGGGCTTCACTTTCGTGATGATAATAATTATGACAAAATGGGGTTGTCGCCATTTGTTTTGCGCACAGGTATTGATTCATCTTCCTTTTTCCTGGTAGATCATCTTCCTTTTTCCTGGTAGATCAGCTTTATGTTGCATTATGAATTAGAATTTTTGTAATAGCAAATGTCTTGCTGCTTGAAGGTGAACGGGATTCTTTTCAGATTGAAAAGTTCATGCGTGGGTACCGCTTTCTTGAAGCGGAGCTTCAAGATAGGGATCGAGTTATATCTGGCCGGTATGTTGTAATGTGTTCCAGTTCCTTGATAGCTGTTTTACTTGTTATCTGAAGTACTTTGAATTTGAAAGAATAGGGTTTCCTTGATTTGTTTCTGTTTTCATAAAATACCTAATATGTCTCTATTTTGTTGCTCCATAGTGAAACTACGTTTCTGTTTAATCCTTTTTTGGGTTGGGGAGTAGAGAAGATAGCTGTGGTTGAGTTTGAGCGAAACTGCCATCTGAGAGCAAGTAGATAGATAAACTGGAGTGGACCTGTAAACAGTGCACACTGTGGTTGGGTACTACTTTGTTGCCAGTGTTAAATATGCCCAGTAACTTCCAATTGGTCTAGTTTTCCAAGTCAATATGCTTAATGTAGCAGGTAACAGTTGTTTGTGGATAACATGCAGGTTGTGGTCCTAATTTTACTAGAATTAGAAGTTACAACTTCCTCGTCTCAATAATGATTGTTTCTCCCTTGAAAATTCTTATTTATTTATTTGGTTACTCAATATCTTATCCTATATACTAGCTTATGTACAGTCAACTTCCAGCATCTTTTACTAGTATAACAAGGTTGAGAGGCTTAAAGACGATCTACTTTTCAGTCACAATTGTATTATTGAAGCATAAAACTTGTTTTATTTGAATAAATATCTATGCGTATTTGCATTTTGTTTCTGTGCAAGCATATATATGCACATTTGATGACGTGTGCTAAAAAAGTGTTGGTGTTTTCAGGAAATCATTGATTAGGTTAGGAGCCAATATGCCGGCAAGAGCAGAGCAAATGGCTCGGAGGAGTGATTTTGATCAATACACCATGAGTGGTATCAGTCATCTGACTCCTTATCGATGTGGAGAGACATATGATGTGGTCCTGTATTTTGGGATCATTGATATTCTGCAAGATTATGACATCAGCAAGAAGTTGGAACGAGCCTACAAATCTTTGCAAGTCGACTCCGCTTCAATCTCTGCAGTTGATCCAAAGCTGTATTCAAAGAGATTCCGTGATTTTGTGGGGCGAGTTTTCACAGAGGACACGTAGAGGTGAATGATATGATGAGATGGATTGATTGCCATTCTGGTTAAATTCACCTGCTCGATCTCGGAAACAGCCTCAGCTCTGGAGATTCTGCGCAGAGGGCCACTTTCAACAGGGACCATCATGTCAAGACGCCACTGTTTCTGCCTGTAATATTATACGATGAAGATTGCCAACAATCATCAGGGTGGCTTGTGTCTGAATTTTGAAGACAGCCTCATGGATTGCGCTGTTGGTGGTAGAAGATTGTAAATGGAAAGATGGAGATTGGAGGGAAATTTGATGGGGGTTTTTTGTTTATTTTTTCTAAAGAAAATTAGGGAGTGGGGATTTATGAAATTTTTTGTGGTCACAAAATGGAATAGGATATGATGAGATAGGTAGGAGGGGGCAAGGCTTAATGTTATTACCCGGATATTGATATCCAAAAAATGCATGGATAGTCTAAAATAAAGAAATTGTACAGTTCGTATATATATTATATACACAAATGAAGATGATAGCCTGAGTTATTTTTAAATATAATTATGGGGAGCATATGGACTATTAATTTGTTGATTTAGAGAGGAGTAATGTGTTGTGAGCTAAGTGAAGTGAGGAGGCGACGCTACTTTTAGATGTGTGATCTGATCTGATCTGATCTGATGAGAAGGGAGGAATGGGGGTTGGCTGGGGCTGCATTGCTTTTTGCAGTTAAAGCGAAGGCGTCGAAGGCCATCAAAAGCAGAGAAAGTTGTTCTTCTTCTTACTTCTGTTCTCTCTCACTCTTTTTACTGTTCGGCTCTGTCCCTTCCCTCCCTCCCTGCTTTCAGTGTAATAATGGGCTTTACCCACCCACCTGCTCTACTCTTCTTAACCAACTAAAGACTAAAGCATCACTAATCAGTAATCACCTGCCTCCCACCCCCATCATTGTAATTACTGTTCATTGTCTCAAGTATAACAGGTTTTGTTATTTCATGTAGTCAACTATGTTTCGCTGCCGTTTCTCATACTACTGGTCTGGAATGATATATATCAACGCAAAGTTGGCACATACGAAATGTTATGTACATATGCGGTGAACAATAAAATATGATTTGGATTTACTAATTTAGGAAGGATGACTTTGCAGAGTGAGCTAGTCACGAGCGCCAACCCTTGCTGCACGTGCATCTTAATAATGCAATGTAGATTTTACATTTACCACTCATCATCCATTGCACAGCAAAATATATCATATAATATTGACTTTCAGCGTAACTTTCCATGTTTAGTGCCTTCTGCCCAACAACTACCTAAAATTTGGCCATATCACGTACATAGTCGTGGCCACAACCCAAACAACAATTTATTTAAACTAGTAGATTCATCTGTATCTCATTTCGTAATCATACGTACATTAGAAAACCTATTTTAATATTATTATTGTTTATTTAAAGAAAACAGCTTGAGTTGCGATGATGAGACCACGCCACAACACAACACAACACAACACCACGGATTTTAATATAAGCTTGAGTTGCGGGTTTGTTCTTTAAAAATTAAAATGGGCATGGGTAAACAATAAAAGAGAGAGAGAGAGTTGGGCAGTACGGAGAGATTAAACGCGGTGATGTCCCAAGTTGCAAGTTCGATGATGTTTTGTCGGAACCACATGCTTAATAAATAAGGTTCGTACTGTGTCGTTGTTCACATAGACAGCAGACACGGCCGCCGCCTCCTCCTCCCACTCTGCCCGTCCAACACTCGTTCTCGCTTCCATTAATTCATCCTCTGCTCTTCCCTTCACTTGTTCTTGAATTACTCGTACTCTTTTCTAGAGAATAGCGTAGTATTTTTGTTTCAGACTGTAAATGACGATTCTGCTTTTTGTCTAAATGCAAATGGCATAAACGCCCTCTCCCACACACTCCAATCTCTCTCTGATTGCGCCCTTTGTCCTTTAACAAACCATTGCTAGAAACTTCAGATGTCGCAAAGCACCATCATGATTCACGATTTCCAAATCCGACCCATTTTGTTTAACAGCGCTCCATAACTCACCATTTATATACAATATACATATATACGTCTGTCTGCCACTAGTTCTTATTCATAAAGTAACGTGAGAGCGATTTTGTCACCTCAAATATTATATGTTCTGATTAGTTTTTAACTTTTTATATATGCGACTCTTTGGTGGGATTCATATAGCTTGATCAGTCTCGTCGAGAAGCTCCTTAATTATAACAGGTTTAACGATGAAAAAGCGGTTTGAGCCCACACCGCAATGTTGTTCTCATTTGAAAATAAAAAAAAAGAGTGATCTGTTTCATGTAATGGTGTCTATAAAAGATGAATCTCAGTCCCAACATGATTATTTCACTCAACCTGTGTTCGATTTTGATATTGATTGGAAACTAATGGAGGAACCCTCTCGACACATAAACAAATGATTAAAAACACAAACCTTAATCATGTTGTCCCGGGTTTACTCCCAAAGCATCCTCTACAAACTGCTTATTTAATATTATACAATCACGTACGGCCCATTGATTAATTTAATTCCTTCATAACTCCTACTCCAACTTCATTAAAGAATGCTTGGCCAACAATGGCGGCAAAACTCTCTCGCTACACATTCACTGAAAAAGCATGATAATGATAACCCTTTCCCCTAATATCTCCAATGCCTTTCACAAGGCTGGCCCTGAACCATAATAATTTCTTATGAAGGGAGGATAAAAGAAATGAATATAGCAATAATATCAGACATGGGGTAGATCAGATGATGATGTCAGGGTGACTTGGGTAAGGTCCTATAATTTATAAGTTGTTTCCTGATAAGAGATGAATAGAGAATCAATATATTTCTGTCTTAAATTCCCAGCAAAAAGAATCCTTCTATGGTGGTGGAGGTTACTGTTGACAAACAGTAGAAGACAAATGGGAATAAGGGTTAAAGCGATAAGGAATGTGCATTTCTCTGGTGTAGAATGCACGAAAGCTAAGGCAAGCGTGACAATATATTCCACAATCACGCCGTTGCCATTGCCATTATATTGTTGTTTTAGGTGGAGGTCTCCTTTCAATATTTTCCATCATTTTCTTCTTAAGTCCACTACCATTTTTGTGGATGCTTACAAGTACAAACCTCAAAACCAAACCCCACACCATGTTCATTCTTTGACGAATTCCACATATATTTGCTTCAGACCAAAATGGTAAAGAAAAAAAAAAGTTGGTTTGTGCGAATCTAGATATCCTCCAGATGTCAAACGATTGTTTAGAAGATCGAGATGTATGCGCCCCCCACCCCCCCCCCCCCCGGGTAGATGCTGTCTTCGTCAACCCTATTGTTGGGCTTTCCAGGAAATGACTGTTTATTTTTCTTTGTCGTTCCAGGGAGATTAACGTAACTTTGACAGATCATGTGTGTTAACACCTGAAGTTCAGATTTGTTTGCATTAGTTGGGATGCCTTTTCTGCGGTCCTTGTCAAACCAGAAAGTTGTAATTATGCGTGGGAATCAAATTGCAGACCACTTAAATGGGAAAACAAAATGGATATAATGGAGGGGCACACTAGACAAGGAATGTCACGAATGTGGTTCCTGAGGACGAGGACAAAGAAGCCCCACGTTAGTAAACTCAAAGTGTCCAACTTTACGTTTTTTTTTTTTCCTCCTGAGGAATTGTTATCGTTATTAATTGAGCTTGCGTTGATTTTATGGCAATAATTGAGAAATCCACACCTACCTCGTGGTATGTTTGGTTACTGAACAGATAATGTTGGGTTCTTATTTCTTAATGTGTATGCATGTTGGCATCCAAGAGGAGACCGTGCTTGACTGGGACACGCAGTTGGGGGATGAGTTTGTTTCCTAATAAAAATGGGTGAAAAAGAAAGTCAAGGTGGAATTTATATAATTATAATTTGGTAGGCAGCATCATTTCATGTCATGGCAGCAGATTTTTAAGAATTGCCAGCTCCTTAAGCCAACTTGATTTGTGGTCCTCCACGTTTGTTCACAACAAACCAGGGAGCTTGTGAGAGTGAATTGTGTGGGGGCACTTTTTTTTTTTGCCAACGTGTGGAGGCACTTTGAAACTTTGTCCGGTTCTCATGAAGTTTGGGTTTTCTTTCTTTGTTGTTAATTTTACAGGGGTGTATATAAAATTATAAGGGCCTGTTGACTTTTTTAAGAAATTTTAAAAAAATCTTAAGAAAGTTAATTACATTACTTAATCATATCATATATTTTGTTTTATTATATTATATATTAATGCATAAGTCAAACAACATAATTTAAAGAAAAACGATAAATTTTAATGTCTTAAAATAATGTAATTAGCTTTCTTAAGATTTTTTTAGAATTCTCTAAAAAAATCAACGAACCCTTATAATTAAGACCGGAGGGAGTACAAGATTAAAATTAGAAGATAAAATTAAAGGTGTTGTTTGAATATTTACATTACATATTTTCACTTCAATAATAAATTTTGCATGACTTATCTTTCTCTCTTAGAAAAAAAAAACAATGAAGAGAAACCAAACCTTTGACAGTGTAATCTGCCGATGAGTAACGAGGACTGGTTGACCCAGAGAAATCAAGAATTTGAGAAGGGATTCTTTTGGGCACAATGTCGGATAGTTGGCCCAATTCACTTGTTAGATAGTGATTTTCTCGTACACGTTTGTATAGAAACTTAGCAAGTGAAACTCGCAACCGTTGGTTCTTTTTCAGATAGCTTTTCTGCAACTAACAGAGTTGAATCTAACATAAGGGTTTAGTCCCTCTAACGTTTGAATCCCTGTTGTGAGAAATGTCTCGAACAAGATTGCTTCTAATAAAAAGATATCTGTTGCCTGAGGAAAAAAAAATAAAAGATGAATTTCCGCCGAGGCTTACTTCTTCACTCCCCATCATCCCAAAATTTGTTCCATCATTTTAGAAGTTGAGGGTTCAAGCTCAAATACTCAGACTTCTAGAATATCAATCCTTCAAGCTCGAGAAAGAACACAGAATAACCCGGAAAAGATAATCTTCTATTGAAGTTCAAGATCACGGTTCTGTATACAGGAACAGTGAGTTTTCTTCTCTCTTAGTACAGAAGATGACAAAATAACTTCAACTAAAATTACATCATTGTGCATTAGCTTCGCTTTCTAGTAGACGAATGTCTTCAACTAAAATAACTTCAGACGAATGTCTTCAATTTCGTTATTCCATCAATCGATAACAATCTTGCATTTAAAAAGCGCACTCACAAACACAAAACACATCTTGTTTTCAATTCGTTCATAATATCGCCAAAACTCCTAAAACATTTTCACTCTATATTCTGGGCAGATCACATTTCAACAGATTCACAGGATATTCATTTTGAAAAAATATAAATTACACGTCGGCAAATTTTAGTTAAACTGTTTGGCTTTGCACTGCAAGTCGATTCTTGCAAAAACAGACAACAATTCATCAACGTTACTCAAAAGGAATAGAGCAAATTACTTCTTCTTCTTTCCTGCAATGGTAACCTTCTTCCCCTTCAAGGTCCGGCAATTGTTCTTGGTGCGTTGTCCTCTACAGGGCAGCTTCTGAATATGTCTGATTCCTCTGTAGCATTGGATCTCAGTCAATCTCCTTATATTAAGTGCATTGAACCTCCTCTGAAACACCCAAAAAGATAAATTTTAAAATTCATAAACACGCCAATACAAAATTGAAATATGTGAGAGCGAGGGAGTTACCAAGTCGCCCTCAATCATGTACTTGGAGACTTCATCTCTGAGAGTAATGAGTTCCTCCTCATTCAAGTCCTTTGTGATTTTGTTGTCCATGCTCAAGTTGGACAGGATTTTTCGAGCACTGCTCCGTCCAACTCCATGTATATACTGGAGTGAGAATTCAATTCGCTTGTTGTTTGGGATCTCTACACCTCCAACACGAACACATTGGATGCTTAGACCTTGAACCTGCGTCAACACATTAGGCATGATACGCCACAGTGATCATATTATCATGACTGTCGTGCGTTCAGTACATAACATGCTTTCGACCTTTAATAGTCAATTCACTTTCAAAAGATATCGCCAATAATGAAAACTAACAGCCATGCAATTCGAATATTCAGCATGTGATACCCAAGAGCTCAATGATCTGAACTCGAGAGTTTTCATGTAAGCATTATAAATGTGGGTGTGCGACAGAAATTGCAGACACCAATACAAAATATAGCCGAGGAAAATCTCAAAATGAGGTAATTGCCAAAATACTACTGATCCTTTGAAAAAATGAGATTCAAAATAATTGGATTAACCATTTCCTATCATCCTCTATTGCACAATTTTCATGGTCATAGGGTATAATAATAGCAGAAATCAAGTAAGATTCGAAAATTCAAGACTTTCAAATAATTCCCAAGCATAAGAATAAACGGAATGATACCAGGATATTCAAACAATAGTGCGACGTACGCATTACGATATAACAAAACGCAGCAGAAATGGGATTGGAGCTCAGCCATCGGCAATAAGATTGTTTACCTTGGGAGGGTTCGAGAACCGGAGAGAGACGCTTCTTGAAAGCGAACTTGAAGCGTAGGTATCGCAAATAAAAGACAGAGAAGGTGCCATAGGCATTGCTAGCGTTTGCGCCATTTTCACACTGTCGTCCACCTGCGGGAGAAGACGGAAGTAAAGGGTCGTCCAGAAGGCAAGAAGCTTATCCTCTGGCTCAGCTCCCTTTTTTCCCAAAGGATACCTTTGGACTGGACATTTCAATGAACTGGTTTAATTCAAAGCCCAATATCACTCATGCCCATCGTCCAGAATTAGACAACCTCGTTGAGGACTTGAGCAGATCTGGGCTTTCGATTTTATGATCTCATGATATATTTTTCCCCTGTGATTAACAAATTCTTAGGATCACATCTTGTGAAACGACGTTCTGCACTGAAACGATGTCGTTTTGGTGCTGAGCTTAACACTTAATGCTTTTTTATAAATATAGATATCTTTTTATTGAAGGTGATTTGAAAACACTAAATGTTGGCAACTTTCCTAATAAAAATTCGAACTTTGGTTCATCAGGTTGTAAAGAATTAACTCACTCTGCTAGACCTAACCCAAAACTTATATAGATATACAACACAAACAGTCAAGCATTTTATTTCATGTGTTAAGGAGCAAAATTGCTCTGAAAGTTTTCATTGAAAGACAATTTTATCTTAGAAGTTTTAAGAGTAAGGCAATTTTATCCTTGTCGTTATTTCTGTTAATTTTGACCGTTAGTTGACCAAATATGTTAAGCTAACTGTCCACGTGTTATTTACTTTATTTTTGTTAAAATGAAAATTTGTCCCAAAAGTCTATTTGTCATCTAATTCATCTTTCTTAAAAGTCATATTTAAAATTTTCGGGGTAAATTTTCACCTTAACAAAAATAAAATTGATGTATATAAACATCATCAACACA
>JBAGKO010000011.1:3394902-3405132 GCA_037177275.1 Acacia concinna
TGCATATAAACATCATCAACACATTTGGTCAACAAATGGTCAAAATTAACGGAGAAAATGGCAAGGACAAAATTGTCCATCCTAAAATCTTCAGGGCAAAATTGTCCTTCAGTGAAAACGTCCGAGGCAATTATTTTTTTTGATAGAAAAAAGTTTAGGTGAGTTGAGTCCCGGGGGCTCACCAGGGTCAGGGCATGCCTCCAGGCTCAAAGAGCACTTACAGAAGTACTTACAGATCGCCCACCAACAAGGTCCTCACATAGGCAGTGAGATTTGAATTCACGACCTCTTGGGCTATGAGCCAATTCCTTACCAACTGTTGTTGGTCGTCCGAGGCAATTATGCCCCTTAACCCTTATTTCATATTTAGTTAATGGTCCAACATATGTTCTTTTATTTTATTTTTTACTTGACATCACTACTTGAAAACCTACTGGAATCCATTTATGATTAGCTATGCAAGTAATAAATATTTGCTCTAGCAAAAAATAAAAGAGAAATGGCAAAAATGTCCTAAAGATCATATATGTTAACAAAAAAGTCCTACCAATTTTGTTCGTAATCCAGAGGTCCCAAGGGATTTGGGATAATATGTCCAAAAGAGAAATTACCTACCTACCCATGGTCATTAAAGCAGATGATAGAAGAAGGAAAAAGAAATTTGTGCCTTCTTTGCATTGGTTCTTTGCACTCAACTATGGAAGTTTTAACAATTTATGAGGTCATGATGACAATTACATGTACACATTTTGACAACTTCGTATGCACATTTTGACAACTTCATTTTCATGCTTTGACAACTTGTAGTATATGTTTTGACAAGTCCACCTAAAACTTATGAAGGCGTTATGACAATCATATGTGCATGTTTTGACAATTTCATATGCATGTTTTGACAATTTCACCTAAACCTTTTTACACAAGTTTGTGACCATTTCTTCCTTTTCAGATAGTGTATACTAATACCAACAGTATGTGCGTGGTTTGACAAGTATATCGGCTAATTTTGACAACGTATAAAGTATTGAATGATCATATAAATTGATATCATAAACCTTATAAATATTAGTGGTCACATATTCATGTGCATATCTATGTGGTAATTACACCAACTTCTCAACAAACAAACAAAAAAACCACAGGGTTGCAATAATTAACTACTTCTAGGTGTATATAAACATATTCACAAAAAAAGTCACTACTAAAAGCATGTATAACATCTAAGGTTTTCACCAACTTCTCAACCCACCAAAAAAACCACAATGGCTGCAAGAATTGTAAGAGATGCTGAATTTGTATGAAGTTTGACAAAGGGCATAACATTGACAAAAATCTATTCTTTCCTAATAATCAAATCCTTCCATTTGGTATGATTCATTTTCAGTCTGAGTATCAGCACAATTTGAGTAGAATATGTCAATGATGGCAACTCTTGACTTTCATTTAAGCTCCTATATGGAGACATCGACAATAGACTTGCACCTCTAAACAATTCATCATCCCTATACAAAACGACAAATTATAGTGCTAGTAATGACAACATCTCAGCCTTCATTCAACTCTTATATAGAACTAAATTATATTTTTCAGACAAGTAAACTTACTTCTGCAACATATAATATAATTAACAACTGTAATAGGTTGATTAATAACTACTCCCTCCGGTTTTAATTATAAGAGCTCGTTGACTTTTTTGGAGAATTCTAAGAAAGCTAATTACATTACTTAATCATATCATATATTGCGTTTTATTACATTATATATTAGTTCATAAGTTGAACAATATTATTTGAAGAAAAACGATAAATTTTAATGTCTTAAAGTAATGTAATTAGTTTTTTTAGGATTTTTTTAAGATTTTTCAAAAAATTCAACGAGCCATTATAATTAGGACTGAAGGAAGTATATTTGTTGGTTTTAATAACACGTTTTTCAGATCATATCAGCAATTTAAAATACACACTCATTCATCACATTTATTCCTTACTACTTAAAAGCATAACATTCCCTCTATTATCATACCAAAACCTACAGTATAAATTATCAAAGCCCTACCCAAATATGTATTAACAATTGTAAAAGTCTTATTAACAACCTCAACTGCTAGTTTTAACATGTGTTTCATATCGTATTAGCGATTTAAAGTACACACACATTCATCACATTCATTCATTGCCACTTAAAAACACAACATTCCCTCTGTTACCATACGAAAAAATAAAGCACAAATTGTTAGAACCCTACCCAAATAAATATTAACAATTGTAACAACATTATTAACAACTACAACTATTGGTTTTAATAACACATTTATTAACAACTACACAACATTCCATTTTTTCTCTACTTTACTTTTTCTATTACTATTACTGTGATTGTTGATTCTTCGATGATATTTTGATTATGGATTACAAGAACTATACCTCCAAGATGAGATCCGTCAACATCTTCAAGTGCTGCCCTTTAGTACCGATGATGTATCCAAAGAGGCTACAAAGTCTTGGCTTCCTCCCATGAATGTTCCTAAGCCTCGGAGCTGTAAGGATGAGCTGGAAGCTTCGAGATCTGATCGTGATGATGAGGTAAAGCCTTTTCAAGAAGGAATTTCAAGAAACGAAGGTGATCAATTGGTTAAATCGGAGGAGAAGTAGAAGATGGTTTGTCCGATGTGTCGAGTTTTCAACACTGCGATCTAATGACTGTAAACCACACATCGATGGATGTCTTGTAGTGAGACACACACAAACACACACACACAGATCTGAAGAAGAAGCTGGGCTTGATGAATCAATAGAGGCAGGCAGGTAATTTCTCTTTTGGACAGAGATGTGAAGAAGAAGCTGGACTTGATGAGTCAAGAGAGGCAGGTAGGTAATTTCTCTTTTGGATATATTATCCCAAAAGTCCCTTGAGACCTTTTTGTTATGAATAAAATTGGAGATTTTTTTATTAATATACCTTGTCCTTGATACCTTATGCCATTTTCTCATAATAAAAAATAAATATCTACACTTCAACATTGCGTGCTTTTCTTTGCTTATTACATAGCCGCCTAATAAACACAACAAATTGACAATATCTTCGTTCAGAATTATAAATCATTTTAGCTAACTTTTTTTATCTCAACAAAACAGTCAACGTTATTAAAAACAATATATTTTTATATTTAATTTTATTTAATAAAGTAATTTAATTACGAACAAATATTTAATAATGATGTTAAAGATTTTTTTTAAAAAAAAACTATTAGTTATTCTAATAATTAAACAGAATAGTGTTTCCGCCAGAGTCAAGGATAGTTTTTAAGGCACTCACCATGTGAAATGGTGGCATTTGACTATTTCATCCACACCACTCACTCTTGAGGTTGGAACTGATCTTTCCCAATTGGTCTGAGTTCCATTTATTCATCCATTAATATGATTTGCTATAATTGGCGCATATTTAATTAGTCGCGCTGCAGAATTACATCCAACATCATTGACCAAATCTTCACTTCTTGTAGAGAGATATAAAAAGCACATATTGTCAAAACTCAAGCGTGATCCTTTCCTGTTAAATACATAACTGGATTTCAATGAAAACAAATTTAAATATATTTAGACTTTTGTAGTAACCTCTCGGGTGCCCTATTTGTATACCTCATTGAAATTAGTTTGAAGTATTAAATCTTTCAATTTAATTCATTTTTGAGGTTTTCTTGACTTTTTTTTCTTCATTACAAACATCTCAAGCTAACCTAAATTAGCCAAGTCCAAACTTAAAATTGAATACAAAAAATCAAGAATTGAAGAGAAATAATAAACTAAAACGGCCCGTGATATAGCTTTCTTAGTTAAAGTGTCTGCCGCAATATTAATATCTCTATCACACCATTCAATCTGGACATCACATTCCTTCTCCACTCAGTTTTTTGTTTCTTCAAGTAAAGACCCATATGGATGATTCTCTTCCAACCCCATCCGTAATAAATTAATAAGAGTAAAAACAAGTTGGTTCAAAACTTTTTTTTTTAATATTATCATTCCAATTTCTAACACAAGCATTTCCTTTGAAATTCGAATCCAAGAGTCGAGACCCAATGTATCTAAGTGGCCTTGCATCATAGTATTAGTTATGAACTTTTAAACAAGTAAATATAACCAAAAAATAACAGGAACGAACAATAAAATTGAATTGCCCGAAGGAGATCCATGTGCACAAAAAATGATATATTATGCTTGCATTTGTATGAATATGTACAAATAATAGGGTTTGCGATTCTTACAGTAATGGCTACTTGCTACGAGAACTAAAAGGAGGGCCCGACATTTTATAGCCTGATGCTGATACTTTTACCCTAAGAACAATGGACGAACCATATACAAATTAGATCACATTCGCACGAGCATAATTCTCAAAATGGGGCGCTAAAAATCAGTCCGGACTCGGTTTTCTAAAATACCCGCATCAACCCTTGCAAAATTGATTAGGCTACAAGCAAGCATACACTGAAAGTCACGAACGCACAACAGTAGCCGCAACGGTGGATCCAATGCCAACGGCAATCAAAGGCTTGATCACTGCAGATAATTCAAATGGATATTAGATATGCAACTTATCATTTGAGAATTTCGCCACGAGGTTCATTAGTAATCAGAAAGCAGACATTGGAGAGCCATGGCAATGGTTTTCAATAAATGCATTTGTCAAAAAAATATAACGGAGACATGTTGAGCAGCCAAAAAAAAAGATTGCTAGTAACTATCTCTACCTTAATGTGTTTCTTAGTTGGAGCTGACTTATGGATTCCTTCTGCCTGCAATATAAGGGGATGCAGAGCCAGAGCCAGAACCAGACGAAATGGAAAGTGGCCTTTGGACAAATGGATGATTTAACAGCTTAGTGGCAGTGGGACGCTCGTCTGGATTGACTTGAAGACACTGCAGTATAAAATCACTTGCATCCTTTGAGAGAGATTCAGGAACAGGCGGGCGTTCACCTTTTCCAATTCTATACAATGCTTGCATCTATTGTCATCAAAGCTCAAAAAAAATAATGAAGCAATATCAGGGTCGATTATACTAATTACAAAGTGTTAGTAACATGGCTAAAACAATGAAGCCATTTTTGTATCAGATGCAGAAGCTGGGATGGATAACATAACAATGCCAATCAGTTAATTCACACAATAAATAAATAAAAAGAGAGAGGAAAATTGAGCATTGGTTCTGCATGCTAAGCCTGAACTGCTTAAAAACTAGCAAACTGCAATAGTAAAATAAACGGAAACAGAAAGTGGAGAGACTGAGACACGGAATAAAAACAGGAAAAATGAGCATGTGACAAAAGGCAGGAACTATGTCAGGGATCATTGGCGCATCCCTAGTATGAGCTAAAATGATAGTTGACATGAGAGTGACATATTATGTTACATACCCCTTCCAGATGAGAGTAAGGAATTTGACCGGTTAACATCTCCAATACAGTGCAACCAAGACTCCATATATCAGCTGGAAGCCCATAACCTTGATTCTTACGTTTTACAACCTGCATATTCAATCTCAATAGCTATGTTCTTGACAAATAAGAAAATGAAATATCCCAAAAGAGAGATTTTTGGCAATTTAAGGTAAAACAAGAAGAATTTTTATGAGCAAATTTTTTGAACTAAAATGTAATAGCACAATGCCATTATCATGATTTATATCCTTGAAACATTACATTGATATATTCTCAAGAATGCAACAAGATAGAAGCCAATCAAGCAAAGGGCCCTTCAAGTAACTCAAATCTTGTCAAACTAGATGTGATCTGAATGCTTTTACATAATTTCACAGAAGATTTTCATGACTTCTTAACGTTCATACTTCTTATGATGAAGGGAGAAAGGCGCCCTGGGGGGACCTGAAGCTTATATAACATCCCAGAGTTTTGAAGTTACAGCTTCACCAAAAAATGAATGAAAACTTGTAAAAAAATATTATAATACAGTCCAGTGTTAATCCATGGTTGATTTATGGTTCCCAACTCCCATGTGACTAATAATATACATAGACTGAAGGGTTGAGTCCTAGGACGGCCAACACACTGGTAAGTAATTAAAGCTCTTGAACCAGTATTAAGTCAAAAACACATAATAACTTAACCATGCAAAGGATTTAGCACCATAACACCTGATTAACTACCAATAAAGAAATTATGTAGAAATCAAAACCCTGTTAACTCCTATTATGGAGTTGACCCGTTGTTCAAAAAAATTCTTCAAAAGATAAACAACTTTATGGCCTACCTCAGGCGCCATCCAAAATGCTGTCCCCTTGCATGATTTAACATCGTTTAATTTGGTTGCCTGAGGAAAATAACACACAAGGAAATTTCAGAAAGTAGAATATATATGTGATTGTGAGGATTCAGAAACCTAAAACTGAAATGAGTATAATAAAAACAAAAGATAAGAGTAGAAAGAAAATATACTAAGGAAGGCAAATAACCTTTGCCAATCCAAAATCCGCTAACTTGACAGATCCGCTTGCATCCACCAATATATTGGCACATTTAATATCCCTTAAATAGAGGAAACAAATACTAGATTAGTTTAACATAGATTGCTTCATGATAGTACACAACTGATACGGAAATATTAAAAAAAAAAAAATCTAAAGAAACCATGAGACTTGTCTGCTGGTGCACATTTGAGTAACACAGTATATCAGTAGTAATAGCTCTTGACGCTTTAATATCAAAGGTAAAATGTGTTGTTGTAAGACTATCTGTTTGTGTGTTTTTCCTAATCTGAAACTTCTTTGGGACTAAAAGGAAAAGGAACAGTAACAACAATAAGTGAATGAGAAATCCTTTTCTCATTTTTTTACTTGTGTGACAAGTTGATGAGGAACTTGTCTATAAACTAGAAAAGGAACCCAGACAAATATCTTTAAAGACCAAGGCTATCACATAAGCAGGAATATGTGTATGAAACAATTTACAAATGAAAGCAAGCAAACAAGTATTGAATTACCTGTGTATCACATTTTGATCGTGAAGATACTTCAAACCATGCAGAATCTGCCTTGTGTAGGCAGACACTTGAGAGTCTCGAAGGTTGTACCTCCTGTAGAGGATTGCAAGGGAACCTTTAGTAACAAGCTCGAGAAAGATGTACAGCTTTGAATCATCCTGCAACAAAAAGAAGCAGAATACATCAAATTAACCATCAGACAGTGTTTGTAGGATGAAATACAGCAGATCATGAAACTTATAGACAAGATTCCACAGCAAGTTATTTGCTTTCCATTGATGATTTAACATACCAGTTCACTTGTCTACAATATAACAATTTCAATTTGGAAATTACTCATTGTGAACTTGCCATCCTGCTAATTAATATTGTATATAGAAGGAGTGTCAACTATGGAAAATACTAACCATGCATGCTGCAAGTTTCTTTGAATACAATCAGTAGACAAAATTTCATAAAATATGACAGTATTTATAGAATTTTTATCATTACTCCCCTGCCTACTATGACATCGAATCAATAAAGCATGTCATGCACATAACAACAAATGTTATCCAGTGAGTGCGTGTTGTCAGGCACATTCAAAACCTGACACTTAAAGCACTGCTAATCTGAACATTTAGTCAATAGATTGTATGCATCAGCTTGTTTGGAATGGCGATGGGAGCCTTCAAACATAACTTTCAATTGTGATTTTGAGGTGTACAAGATAAGTATGTAATAGGAATTTTGTTTCAGTTTATATAAATGTGCTTATATTAAGCGGCTCCAACCAAATACTAAGAACATATTGCAGCAATTTGCTATACAAGAAATAAATCTAAAATTAAAAGGCATACAGGGAAAAGAAAACAAAAGGTATGAAGAAAGTACCATTTCTGTGCCATAGTATTGAACAATGTTTTCATGTTCAAACTGACTCAAAAGAGCAATCTCCTGAGAGAGAGAGAGAGAGAGAACAATGAGAGAAAAGACAGCAGATAGTTTAGTTAAAGATCAATAGAAAGAGCTTTGGCCAAAGTAGGGCAAACTCAGGTAATAAGGATGAGACAGGATCTAAAATTTTAACCCTCCTAACATCGTTTAAAACAACAACAACAGAAAGATAGAGACTGTTTCACCTGCTCCAGTTGATGGACACTTTGCTGTCCCTGACTCCCTGGATCGAGCAGTGAAACTCTCACAGCAAAAAAGAATCCATCTCTACCGTGATGATCAAAAGATATGAATAACATGTCAGAATTTGGCACCCGTGCCATGTAGAGCATAAAATAGATGACTAAATTACAAGTGCAAGCATCAAATTCCCAAAAAAGAAAAAATAATAATAATAATAATAACAACAAAAGCTTCAATTTTGCTTTGTACGTAAATAATTTGAAATAATGCAAATTGAAAAAAGACTTTTGAAAGTTTGGCCCTGCCAAAAGCATATAAAAAAAACAAAACAAAAAAGATAAATACAAAATTGCCTAGAGACCCAAATTTTGTTTTGGGAAAAAGTCAGCAAGCAGTTGCATGATGCGTTTGTTTGCTAATTATAGCTCACTAAACTTATGATATATTTCCAAAAATTTAAAATATACTATAATTGCAAATTACATTATTAGTGGTCGTAATTTGCTTTTTTATTAGCCTTCAAGCAATTTAACATTACCACATCAATCTCACAGTGGCTAATAATTTTATTATTATTGATTGAAGAAGAAGGACAAGATTTACCAATAAGGATTGGCAAGTTCAACCACTTAGAAGCATTTTAGAAACTAGTTTAATGACTGATAGTGAAGTTCAACTACGCCACAGATTACATTTTGCATAGAAGAGGGGGCATCCCCAAGGTGAAGGGTTGTCAAATGCTTAAAAATTCGTGGTAAATTAAGGAAAAAGGAATAAAATCAATGAGAGGCACTTCAAAGCCATGTTCTGACACAAGGCAGAAAGTTCCAGTTAGTACAAAACCTGCCCTTACAAGAGGACCCCAAGGAATATAACAACGAAGCAACTGCTGATGCATCATCCAAGACACACAAAAGAGGAGGAAATTAATGTAAAAGAAGAGAGACTAAGAACCAGCCATTTAACCAATGCAATCAAGACCTAAACACAACATATGGCTTCAGTTGTCAGGCTTTTACCCAGAAGATTGTTGCCCAGCAACAAAAAGCAGTTTATAGGCACAATGTGAAAAAAAATTGGACGGTTGAAAAGATACAATGCTCCTATACTCTCCACAACACTTGTTACGTTAAAACCAAAAGACCATAGCATGCTAAATTTCATCTCCAAAAGCTGCGGTTTTCTTCAAACAAATCTTCTCAATCATAAACTCCTAAACGATAGGGGGGGGGAAAAAGGACACTAACCCCTCTCCCTCAACGAAGACTAATCCCATATAGCCGTGGCTGTCACCCGGAAGGCCAAAAAAGCAAATGCTTTAAATCATAAGCCTTAAACCTTTCTTATATTATGAGAAGATGCGGCAACAGAGAACACAACAAAAATACAACTGCAAAAACATTCATAACCCTACACTCGGAAGCAAGATGGCTTGGCAAAGGTATTGCGCTAATAAAATGGGGAAAGGAAAATTTCAACAGTACTCGAAAACTTACCCTGAAATTCCTTCGTATACTGACCCAAACGAACCACGTCCCAAAAGCTCACCCTTTTGCCAGTTCGCGATTATTCGTCTAAATCTTACATTAGGGGATATATTGGTAGACCTAGGACCTGTGGAGGAGCTAGAAGAATCATCTTCGTTTGACGTGGTAAACGAACATCCCGAAAACTCAGCAACCACATCAGCAAGCCTTGACGCATTATCCTCATCTAACTTCGGAGTAAACCCATCCTCCTCACATGCTCCTGCTTCTTCTTGTATTTGCTCTTCTGCTCTCGCCATTTCTCTCTGTCGTTCTTGGTCATCATCAGAAAGGTTCGGGTCCTCATACTTTTCCAATGACTGTCTTTCGCCTTGAGGAGCAAAATCTCTCAGAATATCCCAGGTAGAACACATGTTATCAATAACCGGAAGCCTCATCCCTGGTGGTGGCTTAATCATCGGCGGACGGAGACCCTTGATACCTCCGCTACCACTAGTCTCAGCAGGTTCATCTTTAGCTAATTCAGTGACATCCCTAATTGTAACCCTTTCTTCAAATTTGTCACCTGCTTCACGCACTAATTGATTCGACTCTTCATTTTTGAACTCCTCCTTCTCCTGACTT
>JBAGKO010000011.1:3424968-3439999 GCA_037177275.1 Acacia concinna
CTATTGAAGAGGATGCTCGACCCAAGTGGCAAGGCATCCTCTTTACAATTGGGGGGAGGGGGTTTGAACCCCACTCCCCCCTTTAGTTAGAAAATGTTTTTTAGCTACCTTTGATGGGGGGCTAGAAAATGTTTTTTTTTTGCCACCTATGGTGGGGCCCACGCTGGAGGCCCCCACCAGAAGCTAGCCGCTGGCGGGGGCCGGCATCCGGTGGTGAAGCTTTGACGTGGGGCCTATTGGAGGAGCAAAAAAATGTTTTATTAAAAAGAAATGCAAGGGCAATTTGGTCATTTTACCATATAAAATTAATTTCAAATTGGTCATTAGATCTAAATTAATATTTTAGAATGTTTTGAGACTGATTTAAAATTAATTCCCAACTATGGTCTCTATCTGAAATTCTCCTTCAAACTTATTCTAATTTTTTACTACAATTGTCAACTGCTTAGATTAAATTTTAATAGTTTATATTTATTCATGTTTTTTAAAGTAAAATTATTACGGTATATTTGGAAAAGGTTTAACTCTGAATCATTGAAATTTTAATCCAATGGTTGAAGAGGGCAAAGTGGAGTAAAGGAGAGGAAAATGATGGGAATGACAATTGAGAGAAGCCAAATCCCAAAATCAAAAAATGAGTACAAACTTAATGGACCAAAGATTCTATTAAGATAAACTTCCAACTCCAAACAAACAATTGACGTAGAGGATCAATGACTCGGTCACGTATTAGTGGAGAAACAAAAGAAGCTGATCGTCAATGAAAGCTAACCAATGATTGAAATAACTCAAATAAGCCAAACAACGATCAACAAGTAGTATAAACCTACTTCGACAATGAAAGCCAACCTACGATCAACGAGCACAATTTACGTTTATTATTTACACGAGGTGGATTGTTTCCCATTTGGCTCCTAATAAAATTTGAAGCTCCTAACGATATATTGGTCAGCCTTATTCAGGATGAGAAGTCCAATAAACCAGTCCACTGCAAGCAAAGTGGTTTAAGTTAGCATGCAAACAAACAAAGAGAAACAGGGGGTGAGGTTGTTGATGTTATAGATAGAACCATGATCGACCACGATTTGGGAAAATCTCACCTTGATCTAGGACAGACTTGGTGGACATATCAATTCAAGTTCTTGACACTTTTCAAGTGATGCATTAGAGAGAGTACGTTTTTTGTCAAGAGGAGGACCTCAACGCATATGGTTCATTTAGTTTGATTTCCAAAAATGTCCAGAAAATTCTAATTTGAAAAAGTGAGAAAACTCCAGAAATGCATAACTTAATGGTAAATAATTAGCAATCCTAAAATTGAATTTGTAATTATGTTCACTTTGAGAAAATTATGCTGAAAACAGACTTTCAAATATTTGTTTCCTAGAACTCTCAAGTCTCAACACATTTGATTTTTTTAAAGTCTTGCAACAAAAAATTCTCTAAAGCTGACTAATTAATGGGAAAGATAAAACAGATGAAAGGGCACTGGTTAATAATTAAACATTGAAACAATACTTGCCTGATCAAGATGAATACACACTGCAAGACACCAGCAGCTCCTGTCCATACTGAAGGGGCAGATGTATCAACTGAATCCTGTACCAGAAAACCCACTGATCCGGCTAAAGAAATGAAGGATATGACGTAAGCAATGAAGAGCCATAGCTTCAGTCTGTTAAAAGGAGTGTTAAAGGTCAGATCTAAATAAAAGAAAGCACAATAGTAAACCATCAGTTTCAAAATCACGGCTTTAGGAAATTGACAGAAGGATGGCCTACACATGTCAACTTTTGAATGTGAAATGTGCATGCCTGCAGAAACAATCGGGAAAAAAGTGCATTTTGTTTTCAATAACAAAAGCTTGATCGGACAAAGTCACAAATCCTTGGCAACAGCCCTGAGAGAGGGGAAGGAGTGGGAGGAGATCACCGGAGATGAATTTATCAACTTCCAACATTATTTCAATAAATTGTCTACTATGAGCCTTACAAACAAAGTTCCATATGTGAAATGGTAACTTCACAAGTCAAGAGCCTGGTGAGACTGAAGTCTGAATCAGAGCTTAAACCACAAGTTTACTACTGCTACCATGTAAGATAAAATACGGATATTATATAAAGATAATAAGAACACTTAAAATCTCCAATCACTTCCAATATTATCTCTTGTACAGACCAAGATAAGATTGCAATTTCCAAGTGACCCCATGTATGGCAGAGTTGGGACCTCATTGCATGTGTTTTTTAAGATGGCATGCTATAATATTGGCATTTGTTGTTGTTGGCAACCATTTTGGTCAGAAAACGAATGACTTGTATCGAACATGTGAGCATTTTATTAACCCTCCCGAATTTCAGTGAACCCCTAGCAACTTTTCAACAATGAATGTGTTATGCCACTGTTACTTCGATAGAAAGAGTAGAAGAGGAAGAAAGGAAGAGATACAGAGGTAAGAGAAAAGAACAATCATTATTTAATTTCTGTGATACAAGTCAACCGAAACAATGACAACAATCTACAATCAGGATTAAAGGACTAAGTGTATTTATAGACATCCCTACTTCCACCTTTCTAATCAGCATTAACCGCTAATAGGCCAAATTGACTCTAATCAGCCCACTAACATTAATTAGGCCCACTTAATGAAATACTAATGAAACAGGGGAAATTGCAATTAAATTGGGAATTAGGGATTTCTTATTCAATTTTTCAATAACATATCAGAATGTAGGAAATTAGCACATAAAAGCCAGGATCCAGATCTTCTAAAGCCAAGATGCATTTGTTTTTATTAGACGTTAGGTTGAACAGCTTAGACACACACAACTTGAGAAATCTCAGGATACTTCTATACTGCTTTCATAAACATTAGGACACTTCAATATTGTTCACAAAGTTATGCCAAAACCAAATCCGATCACCATATAATCATCCCCACGCACTGTTCCTCAGATCTCAACCTATGCACAGGAGAACTATAAACTTAAAACAAAAAAGTGTTTCATATATAGTCAACAGCATGTCCAGCAATCTAGTAACCGGACAACAGCTACATTTCCTGCTTCTATGCTCCTGACTCATGAGTGATTAGAATACAATTGGTCAACTAGCCGCAGTCAAGACTTCTGAAAACTGACTAGGCCTTCTGATTTCTTTTCCCTTTTCTTCTTTTATTGGCGCTCTATGAAAGGCAAAACTGAAGCAGTCGAATGAAACTAAGTGTAGACATTACCAATCAATCGTCAATTTACATCTTTTACAAGTTTTTAATTTGGATGGTGTCAATGAAAATACCAGTCCTATAAATCCAGTGAAGTTGGCATTCTGAATATATTGCTAGAATACTCTCGGCTGTTTCAAATAGACAAACATTATTCAAGCTGCCAGCATAATGGTGATCGATTTTTGCCATAATTGGGAGCTTTGACAGCTCGAATTGAGATATGAGGAGGGTTCGGATAGATTGAGGAATGCGAACATCGACCGGAGAGCAACTAAAACCAAGGGACAGCTACCACCACACACAGAGTGAGGTTAACGAAAACACGAAGAAACAAACAAACACAAAATAAATTACATACCTCCACTCGCCTTCATCGTAGGGAGAGTAATCAATGTCTTCTTTTCTGACGCAGTTGAACATCAAAGCCGCCAAAGAAGCGAAAATTCCTTAATACATGAACAGGGAAGAATTATAAGACGCGTAATTAATTAAACCCTGGCAGATAAGGATATGGTGCTATTTTTTTCCAAAAGAGGGAGATATATAGGGAATGAAATCATGCGAACCAGGAAGGTAGTGAAGGAAGGACGCCTTGATGGAACTGCATACGACGGCGTCAACCCAGATCCACCAGCCTGCGCCGAAGACGGCGCCTGCAACACCAGGCCCAAAGATTTCCCATAATTCCATTAACTCCATGTCTCTTTCTTCTCTTTTTCAACGATTCGTACTTTCTTGCTTCACGACCACGCCGAAACAGGCATACCCTTGAACGGCAGACCTTCCCTGCCGTGCGGGTTGCTTGCTGCTTCCTTTCTCGTTGAGTTTTGACCTGCCACGCTTACTATTTTTTTACTCGGCCTTATGAGTTTTTTTTTTTTTTTCCAGCTCAGAGTTACTATATTGTGTGGATGTCCCACTGTAATTCAATAAGAGGCTTTCTCCCCAAAACTTACAACCTGCTCCCACTCCAAGCTAAACAAGAAGATTCTTTTAGAAGTCCATTTGCTCCCTAAGTTTATTTTACCTATATAAATAAAAGTTGTTCCATGCACTGTAATATAAGTGAATAAGAAATTTTCTACTACTTTCTCTCTTTTATGATCTCTAATCTCTTATTTTCTTATTTTAGATATCTTGTACTTTTATAGCACTTCATCAACATATAAACTCTAAAAAAAGGTACAACTCTCTCACTATTTCTTTAACGATTTCATCTAACTTCTTAATATTATGTTTATTGGATTTATTTGAGCTACTATATGGAATTAAGCTTTTAGCGATTGTTTTAAACATTGGGTTTTATGGTTAAAATTAGAGATTATTGTTGTTTTTATCTTATTTAATTTCCTTTACAAGTTTTTATATATTATTAATACTGTTATACCCTCTAAATTCATATTCTAAAACTATGTGGCCAAACTCTAAATTCCTATTTTGAAAATATACAACATGAAATCATATTGGTTGATTTCTTATCATATGGTCATAACCATATTGTTCTAATTTTCCTATTTTGAAAATATATAACCTAAAATCATATTAGTTTGATTTCTTATTATAAGGTCAAAAGCCATATTGATTTAATTTCCTATTAAATGGCCAGAAACCATATTCCTATTTTGAAATTGTAAGAGCATAAGTCATATTACTTTGATTTCTTATTTTGATATAATATGACCAAGAAGCCATATTCCTTTTATTCCTATTTTGACATTATATATATTTTTCCTATCTTACCATGTGGCCAGAAGCCATGCATATTCATTTGATTTTATATTATATAACCAGAAGTTATATACTTTTTCAACTTATATTTTATTAGATGTCCATAAGCCATAAAATTTCATTTATCCTAAAGATAAAAGGCTAGAAGCTGTATAATTTTATTTATCCTGAAGATAAAAGACCGAAAGCCATATATCTCTAATTTCTCTTTTTAAGAGTAAATTAGCCTAAAGCTATGAGAATATAATTCAAATTTCTTACGATTAATTGGCCTGAAGCTATGAGAATAATTGGCATGAAGCCATAAATGTTAGTCAGCCTAAAGCTATTAAAATTAAATGGCCCGAGGCTATAAACCTCTTATTCTATTATAATATCTCACTTAATGAAGTACTCATTGTCTTTATGAATTCCCTATTATTATCACTAGTGTTATTATATTATATTTCATATTTAAATAATTTTTGTTTATTGCCTTAATTAGTCTTATCTATGTCAAACCTTACAAAAAAAATTGTGGGTGTTATCATTGCTGGAAAAAAAATTAAATCTTGATTGAATATTTAACCATAAAAGCCACTCTTGTTCTTTGGAACAATTTAAAAGAAATGTATAACCACTAGAATATGATTAATCTTCCAAAGGGTTATTATGAATTAGTGTATCTAATTTGCTCATGTAGAAGAAATATTATGAAAGATATTTTAAGAAATATACTAAACTTATTTCTCACCTACTTATGACTAAACAAAACCATGAGTTTTTGTTAAAAAATCATGAATCCCCTCCAACGTGTTCAACTCCATTCCCAGAAGTGAATGTAGTAACAAAAGTATCTAATTATGGTTGTGGACGTGGAAATAGTTATGGCCACACAAGTCTATACCGTATCTATAATTCTGAGTAGTCTAGAAGACTAATAACTCATAAAGAATTATGCAACTTACAAGTCTATACCGTATCTATAAATAATAAAATTTGTTCTTATATTTATGATAATTTGATATCAATTAACTTCATGTGTTGGAAAACGTTGGAGCATCACGTTGATAAGTATGTCCTCACATTTATTATACATCATTAGAGTATGATCTCTCATTGATTTTATTTTACCCTTATAAATATCTTCAAATATATTTTGAATTTATTATTTTAATAAATATGTGTTGAAATGTTATAGAATATGTATATATAAAGAGTAATGTTTTCCATGAAGAGATCTTGAATATATTGAGAAAATAGTTCTTGAAAAATTATGTGGCAACTCTTGGAGAACTTTACACAACAAGAAAGAAATGATATAAATACAGTTCCTAAAGAATTAATATAAGAATATGAAAAATATGTTTATATAACTCATACTTGAGGGGGATTGTTGAAAAACAAGTATGAGTTATGTTGGATGAAGATTTATATTATGTTATATGTCTTTTATTTTTTATGTCTCTTGTATTACAGAATGAGCCTTATTGATATAAATCATGAAGATTTATGTCTCAACAAAATTTTTCCTTGATAATGTGATAAGTCAATGTTTATACTATTTTCAGAAGTATAGATTTGATTGAAAACTTTGGAATATTTAATATATGGTTTCCTGAATAAACATGTGCTATTATAAATAAGAAGTTTACAAATAATAATACAAACCAAAAGTTTGCTAATATAAACCTATAGTTTGTTAATGTAAACAATAAGTTTATTAATGAATTTAATGTTTGGCATGATTGGTCAGGCCATCCTGTGTCAATGTTGATGCGAAAAAAAAAAGATTGGGAATTCATATGAGCATACCCTGAAGTGTATGTAAATAAAATACCACAATCCCATAATTTTTTATATGCTACAAGTTCCAAGGAAATGTTAATTATTCGGTCCTCACCAAGCAAAATAGAAAGTGAATTTCTCACTTTTCTAGAATGGATACAAGAAGATATTTGTGGGCCAATACTCCTACCATGTAGACCATTTAGTTACCAATGGTTTTAATTGATGCATCAACTAAATGGTCGCATGTTTATCTTCTCGCAACTTAAAGTCTGTGAGAATGCTTGCTCAATTGATTAAATTAAGAGCATTTACTCTGGTTATCCTATTAAGAATATTTGTCTTGATAATGCTGATGAAATAGCTTTACAAGCTTTTAATAAATATTGTATGTTCCTTGGAATTGATATTGAACATCATGTAGCTCATATTCATATGCAAAAATGAATTAGCAAAATCATTGATTAAATAGTTGCAAAATCTTTACTTGTAAGATCTAATCTCCCAATTTCTACTTGGGGCAATGCCATTTTGCATGTAACAATGTTAATACACATTAGGCCAACATATTTTCAAAAGATTTTCCCATTACAAATGGTTTTGGTGAGGAACCTAATATTTCCCATTTAAGAATTTTTGAGTGTACAATATATGTGCCAGTAGCACCACCAAAATGCACCAAAATGGAAATATATATTGGGTATGAATCTCCTTTGATCATAAAATATTTAAAACCATCTACAAAAAATTTATTTACGGCTTAGTTTGCCGAATGTAATTTTGATAAAACATTTTCCCCAACATTAAGGGGAGAAAATAATCAGTTAGGTAAATATATTAGTTGTAATGAATTATCATTAGATCATTTTAATCCTCGTACAAAACAATGTGAACTGGAAGTTCAAAAGATAATTTATTTACATAATTTACTTAATAAGATGCCATAAGCATTTACTGACCCAAAGAAAATGACAAAGTCACATATCCCAGCTGCTAATACTCCTATCAAAATTAATGTCTTTAAAGGACCAACTATTATAAATAAATCTAAAGCACGTCTAAAGCATGGAAGGTCTATCGGTTCCAAAGATAAAAATCCTCGAAAGAGGAAAGGGGATAAAAATATAGATGATCAAGTAAAGGATAGTGAAGAAAAGTTATTAGCTCCAGAAGAGCCATATCCTAACTAGTTGTTATCCCTATATGAGAATATAGTAGTCCCAGAAGAAACTAAAGTACATGAAGTATATAAAAATAATGAGATCTCAATAAATTATGTTATGGTCAAAATATGATGGGACAAAAATGAAGTCAACATTAACGACATATTTGCTAACAATATAGCATACAATGTGAATGATAATAAAGATTATGAGTCAAAATTTATTTGCTGGTCCCTGAATGACCTATTATGCTAGAAGCACAAGTCCTCGAAAGATATAAAGTGCCAGAAGCACATTTCCCAAAAGGACTCTAGGTGCTAGAAACACAACTCCTTGAATGACTTGAGGTGCTAAAAGCACAAGTCTTCGAAGGACTCAAGTGTCGAAAGCACATATTACTGAAAAATCCGAGGTGCCAGAAGCACAAGTCCTTAAAGGACTCAAGATACTAGAAGCATCTAATTCAAGTTCTCAAGAACAATTCTCAATTAAGTTAAATTAGTCCCTGTATAGCTTGAAGCAATCAGGGCACATGTGACATAAACATATCAGTGAATATATGTTGCAAGAAGAATACAACTACGATCTAATATGACCATGTATCTTTATGAAAAGATCTAAAAACTGAGTACAATAAGTCTACACAAAGAAAGTCTTAGAGAATTTTTAAACAGATAAGTCACATCATTATACTCAAATGGTTGTGAGGTCTTTGAAGGTGGATATAGACCCATTCATAAAAAAAGGTGATAAAGAACTACATGCTCTAGAAGTACCATACCTTTGTGCTATCAGAGCACTAATGTATCTGGCTAATAACACATGTTCTAATATCATTTGTTGTTAGCTTATTTGTAAGATATAGTTCTTAATTAATACGAAGACATTGAAATAGAGTGAAGCACATTCTTCATTACCTTGGAGGCACTATAGATATGGGGTTCTTCTACTCAAATGTTTCCAAGCATGAATTTCTTGGCCATACAAATGTTAGATTTATGTCTGATCCATGTGATGGTAAATCACAAATTGGATATTTGTTTACATGTGGTGATGCAACTATTTCGTAGTGGTCTATAAAACAATATTTGAAAAGCTTGGCATTGATATCAACATTTAAGAGACTCAAAGATTTCAACTGAAATTGTCAAGATGGGGAGTTGACACACACTGTACTCTTTTCCCCTTATCTAGGTTTTGTCCTATTGGGCTTGTCTATAAAGGTTTTTAATGAGGTAGCACTAGACAATGTATCAATGAATGATGTATTTTTTTCTTTGGCTAAGTTTTTATCTCACTGGGTTTTTCTTAGTTAAAGCTTTTAATGAAACACATTTATAATTGACATCCAAGAGAGAGTGTTATGAATTAATGTGGATACCCATTAACTCATAAGAGACTTCCACTCCAAGCTAACAAGAAAATTTCTCACCAAGATAACAAGATTCCTCCCCAAGCCAACAAGAGGCTTCATTCCCAAGCCAACAAGAGGCTTCTTTTAGAAGTCTACTTGCTCCTCAAGTTTATTTTACCTATAAATATAAGTTGTTTCATACATTGTAACACACAAAAAGTGAATAAGAAATTCTCTACTACTTTCTCTCTTCTCTAATCTCTAATCTATAATCTCTTGCTCTCCTATTTCAGATATTCTTTATTTTTGTAGCAAGTGTAATATAATTTTAATATTGGGATTTTCTCGTATTTGTTAAAAAACCTGAGGGAAACTAATATGCTAGTCCCTATAGTTTCATTAGATCTTGAATAAAGTCCTTCTAAATTTTTCTTTTTTATTAAATCCTTATATTTTAGTACATTAAATGTGTAAGTCCTTCCATTAAAAATAAATGCAAACACTATTAATACACGCTGATTGAGGGTGTCATGGCATTGTAAAAGTTGCACTTGGACAAATAATATTAATTAATATATGCTTTCTCTCTCCTCCCCCAATACAACTATGCTTTCTCTGTGGCTAACACGCCAGTCCGATAACGCCGATTGAGAAGAAAAAGATGGGCTTCTTCCTCAATTTATTGAACACGCTCAGGTGGTAAAATAGAAGCTAACGATTCAATCATGCTAAGTAGCCTTTAGGAAGGGGAATAATATGTACCTACTCTTCGCTTATATAATTAAGAGTTATGACTCAAACCAACAGCAGATGTAACAAACCTTATAATGTTCTCATGTATCATGGATATGGCTTCTTCAACTAACTTCCTACTCCAAATTTCATGTCCTTCATGCTATTGTCTCATTCTTTCATGGAATTCCAATAAGCTTTTAGACATTACAAGAGAAACAAGACTCTGGCAACCCTTTTGGAGATAAGATGGGAGCTTTGGGTAGGTTGCCATTATTCCAAGCCTAGTTTATGAGGTTGCGTAAGAGGTTGCTGATGGAGTCAACAACAGAAGGTTCAGTTTTGAATCTAGATTTAGCAACGATGGAAGGGCCAGCTAGGGGTGGAAATAGGCTATGCTCCCTATCAAGGATCTACAACATAGCCTATATAAAGCTTAGCCTAGCCTATTTAGTATATAGGTCATACATATTTTCAGGCCTTTTTAGATAAACAAGCTTGGCATATTTTCATAAGGCTTAGCCCACAAGCCTACATGCTTAGCCTATTTAACTTTGTAAACTATAATATGAGTATATATAAAATAATATAAATAATTTTATAAAGTTATCAACTTAGTCCTAAATTTTGTGGACCTTGACCTTCATTCTAAGTTTCACATCTTATTGTCATCATACTCAACCCTTGTTTTGCATAAAACATTCACCCTTAACTCTTTTCTCTTCAATCGCTTAGGATGACAACTCTAACTCATCTCTCTTCCCTAATTTTCGCTTTCCACTATATCAATGTTATAATGTTCGTAGGGGAGTTTGTCTCAATTTATATGAGAAAAGTAAAAGAGGTAAAATCTAGTTTTATATGCTTCTTGTTATGCTTGGTCAAATTTAAAAAATATATCTCATTAATAAATAGACAATTAGTTTTCATTATTTATACTTACTCGGACAATTGTTGTTACTAGATATTCTTTTCTTTTTCTTACTAAGCCCTTATATTACAACGAAAATTAATGTTAAACTTTTAAAACATAATGTAAGATTATAAATAAGAGTGAATAATTATATATAAATTTGGAGGTATAGACTTTAAAGGTTTATAATTCAAGTAGTCTTTAAACAGGCTTGAGGCCTTATCAGACCTTTTAAAGGCCCAAGCTCAAATTGAAGTAAAGCTTACATTCATGCTTAGGCCTATGCCTGTTTAGGTAAATCCTAGTTCGGCTTAGCTTATTTCCATTCCTAAGGGTCATTATTGGAGGAGACGTCCATGCACTCCTAAGGTTGGTCTGATTTTAAAGAATGAGTTTCTTGAGAGATTTTGTGAATAGGGGCGTCACCAATTTCATAAACCCAAGTGGCAATCATATCATTACCAAACTTCGATGATTTGGTTCCACTTACAATCCTTATTTGACTTTTCGACCCCACAAGGCTCAAACTTGAAGAGAAATGAGATAGCCAAGGGGTTTACTAGGAGGGGGGAGAGAAAAAGAGTACATTGATATAATTTGTCCATGTGTATCTTTAACAATGCCATGTCACCATCTATTAACTTGCATTAATGGTGTTTGCATCAATCTTTAATGGAAGTAGTTACACATTTAATGTATTAAGCTATAAGAATTCAATAAAAAGAAAAAAAATTAGAGGGACTTGATTCAAAATCTAATAATTAAAAGTATAAGGACTAGCATATTATTTTTCTCAAAAACTTCAATGAAAAACTTCATCAATTTTTGTAAGGGAAAATTATAATTTGGATAATTAAATTTAACAAATTATAAATTCGGTTATGCAAACTAATAAAGGATTTAGAAATTAGGCCAAATTACTTCCACTATCCTTAGTTAATATATATCTAGGCAACTAAAAAAATTGACCTAAAAGCAAAAAAAAAAAAGGTGAAAAGCTCTCTCACACTTGCTAAAATCATTCTACTTCTAGTTATAAATATAAAACATAATTGAATTTTGTGATCCAATAAACTTTGTTAAAGCTGTAGTTAAGAAAATGGACAATAGTAAAGTTGTTGGACCATATGGTATTCCCATTGAAGTTTAGAAATGTTTAGAGGAAAAGGGTGTGCTATGACTTACTAAGTTATTCAATGAGATTTTGCGATCCAAGAAAATGCTTGGTGAGTGGAGGGGATATTAAAAATTGTGCAAACTACAGAGGAATTAATCTTATGAGTCATACAACAAAATTGTGGGAAAATGAGATTGAACACAAGTTGAGAATATAGACTAGTATTTTTGAGAATCAATTTGGATTCATGACTTGAAGGTCCACAACAGAAGCAGTTTACTTATTAAGAGGGATAATAAAAAAATATCAAGGTAAAGGGAATGACTTGCATATGATTTTCATTGATTTCAAAAGAGCGTATGATTGGGTGTCAAGAGATGTACTTTGAAAAGCCTTGGAAAGGAAGGGGTTGCGTGTTGCATATATCAAAGTCATTTAAGACATGTATGAGGAGGTAACAACTAGTGTTAGAATGCTTGGAGGTGAGACAAAAGACTTTTCTATTAGGATTGGCCTACATTAGGGATTAGCTTTGAGTTCTTATTTGTTTAACTTGGTGGTAGATATTACAACCAAACCAATAAAAGAGGAGATCCCTAAATGCATGCTTTTAGAGGATGATGTTGTTTTGTTGGCTAAATCCTAGAAGGAAATTAATTCTAAACTTGAAATATGGAGATAGACTCTGGAGTCAAAAAGCTTTAGTTTGAGTAGGAGGAAAACATAATATATGCATGGCAATTTTGACAAAAAGACAAGCGAAAAGTGAAGTAGAAGTTATATTGGTAGGACAAGTTTTCCAGTAAGTGACTAAATTTAGATATTTGAGATGAATTATTTAGTAATATGGTGAAATTGATGGAAGTATTAATCAAAGAATTCAAGCTGGATGGTGCAAATGGAGAAAAACTACTAGAGTTATTTGTAATCAGAAAGTATCTGATAGAGTATAAGATAAGTTTTATCCCATTGCTATAGGACCAACAATGCTATATAGTTGTGAGTGTTGGGCGTGAAAAAGACAACATGAACATAAAATGGGAGTGCTTAAGATTAAAAAAATATGTACGCCCAAAATACTATGATATGGCATGCATTGTTGGATATTAAGTATAACTACTCATAATCTTAAAAGAAAATTGTGTTTTAGTCCCGACTAACAGAATATACGATAAAACGGTCCCGTGAAATTGCGTATTTGCAAAAAGTCCCTTGAGACTTTTTTGCAATTAATTTCCTTAATAAAATATTATTTATCTCTTCCCCCATCAGACTGACGGTTGACGTGTCTGATGCGTCAGTCGCATTAGACTCCCTCTCTCCCTCTCTCAAGTTATAGTTGTTAATGGCTTTACATAAAGTTGTTAAAGTTATCAATGACTTTACATGGAGTTGTCAATGGCTTTACATGGAGCTGTCAAGGGCGAGGGTTTAGGTTTCTCCTCTGGTTTGATTGTCGGGCCAAGTAACTAATACTCAGTCTTGCTATCGACAATACACTGTTCGCAGTAGTTTAGTGTTCACTAAACTAAGAAGAGCGGAAACTAACGACAAAATCAGATTTCTCAAAGAGAAATTTTATTGATGAGAGAAGTTGAAAGTAATGTTTGGGGTCCTGCATGAATCAAAACCCTCACTAATGCTAAATGTTTTGTTACCTTTATCGATGATCATACCCGAACTACATGGGTTTACTCAATGAAAGAAAAATATGAAGTAGCTAAAGTTTTTCAAAGCTTCCATACCTTTGCGAGAACTCAATTCGATACTTCTATTAAAATATTTCAAAGTGATAATTCCAAAGTTTGATAAAAAAAGGTCATGAGAGGCCGAAGTGAATACTTGATGAGATTATTGAGAGGGACCTCTTGGTTAATAACTGATCTAAGGATATGTTTTTCAATAAAGTACAATGGCGTTGTACGATCCATGTAGCCAATCCCACCTAATGGGATTAAGATTTTGTTATTCTTGTTAAGAAAGCTAAATAAATTACTTTAGAGCATTTATATTTATCCTTTTTTCTCTAGCCTAAATTGTTTGACTTATAAACTAATATATAATTTAATGATACATAATATATATGATAATTTATTAATTTATTTAACTTCATTAACCTCTTAAAAAAAGTCAATTATGTCTAGGGGTGATCTCGAGATGGGACAGGATTGGAAAATCTCATTCCTGATCCTGATCCTAAAAAGGGTTTAGGACTGAAAATCAGTTTCAATCCCAAGGATCGGGAATTCCCAAAATTCTTTTTTTTTGAATGAATTTTGGCCTAATTGTGACAACAAATGGGCCTAATTTTCCAGTATCAATATGTTTGATTCAATCTAAAACACGTATATAATTAATCCAGTACAAAATTAGTCTAGTATAATTGCACATAACTCCCAATGCAAAAATTTAAAGTGAGTTTAAGTTACAAAATATGAAAATTATAAAAGAAAATGTATATTTTCAGGACTGTGATGAGAAACTAGAGAGGACAAACTGTGAGTGTGAACTAAGATAGTGAGATGAGTAATGAATTTACAGATGATTTAATAATGAATATTGAATAAAGTAAAAAAATTAAATAAAAAAATGGTTAAGGTGCAAAAATAGGAATGAAGTTTTTCATAAAGTGCAGCCAACATAATTATGTTTTGTTGGGTGCAAACGTGGGAAAAACAATTTTTTTGGGAGCAAATATAAGAAGACCGTTAATGTCTCATTAATTCTCTCCGTTTATGGGGTGTGGGGCCCACTATCATAACACGTGGCGGAGGGAGAAGTGTATGGGTGTTAGACGTGGCAAGCTATGTTTGACCGAGGGAAATTATTTGAAGACCGAAGGAAGTGAAGAAATGGTATGCAAGAAAGGCGTGAATGTAGGAGGAGGCCTAGCTACTATGTTGACGAGAAGCTCTACACCAAGAGATGGTAATGAAGGAGGAAGAAGGCAACTGGGAAGTGTGGGTACGATGGCGTCTTTGACGAAGGCTAGGTGTAGAAGAAAGATTTTGTTGCTAAGAGAACTGAGCTG
>JBAGKO010000011.1:3440099-3462638 GCA_037177275.1 Acacia concinna
CCATATAATATATATACATATAAATAAGAGATTATGACTTTTGGTCATATAACCTCAACATAATAATAATAATAATAATAATAATAATAATAATAATAATAATAATAATAATAATAATAATAATAATAATAGAAATATGACTTTTGGCCATATAATAGGAATTAATATGACTTTAGGTCATATATCTTCAGAATTCGGAATATAACAATATGGCTTATGACCACTCTACAATAACAACATTAATAATATAAAAGGGCACGTAAAGGAAATAAAAATAATAGGAATCTTCAATCTTAACCATGGAACCCAATGTTTAAAACAATCGGTAAAAGAGTATCTTTAATTCCATATAGTGACTTAGATTGTCTCGAATTGATCGAGATCAAGCATAAGAAAATAGAAGAAATTGCGAAGGTACCTACGAGAGAAGTGTAACTTTAGAACTATCGTGCTGATAACGTGTTATGTAAATTAAAAAAACTTCAAATAAGAGAACAAGATATTAGGGAATATAAGAGAGAAAGTAGTACAATTTTCTATTTCAAGAGTTATGTGTTACAATGGAGAGGGGATGCTTCTATTTATAGGAAAACTTCAAGCTTCTTGGAAAAGCCAATTGGGTTGGCTTCATGGAGAAGCCAATTCCTTGGCTTAGAGAAGAAGCTATTTGTGAAATAATGGACATCTATATAATTAAGGGAAAATGACACCTAGGTCCCAATGATCAAAGATAATTATTAAAAAGTCCCACTAATAAACATAACTATTAAAAAGTCCTAATGTCTCAAGAGAAAATTAACAACTTAGCAAATGATAAGTATAAAAATGTTGGAACGGGGTTGTTAAAACCCGCTGTCAAAGTTATTAATTGGGGCTATTAAGTTGTTAATTCCAACTGTTCAGTTGTTACAATGCCCAAGTGATATTTGTTAAAACGTTGGAACGGAGTTGTTAAAACCCGCTGTCAAAGTTATCAATTGGGGCTACTAAGTTGTCAATTCCAGCTGTTAAGCTATTAATTTTCTCTTGAGACCTTAAGACTTTTGAGTAAGAGATAAAATTGGGATGTGATTTTTTAGTAATGTTGAAACAGAGTTGTTAAAACCCGCTGTTAAAGTTGTTAATTTTTCCTGCGAAGTTGTTAATTTTTCACATTCTACTTTGAGACTTTTTGGTAACGGGTTAAAATTTGTGAGACTTTTTAATAATTATTTTTAGTTTTTGGGAGCTAGATGCTATTTTCTCTATAATTAATATTTATAACAGTATAAAGAAAAGAAATTGGGTTGATAAAAAAAAAAAGGGGTATAAGAAAGCAATCCTATGGCGGCAGAGCCTTAGAAAATACCCGCTTGTAGAAATATCTATCAAAACGAACGACATCACTGCCTGCAAAAAACGCGAATCTCTCTCATTTACTGTTTTTTTCCCCTCCCTTTTCTTTTCTTTCTGGTCTCGAAAGCGAGATTGAACTACGAAAAAACAAATTAGTAAAAAACGGATCCGATAGAATACGAACCAGAATAACTGAACCCTAACCCTAGAGCGTGGCTTATCCCAACCTCCCCCTCACACTGTGCACGTGAATACAGAAACCGAACTCCGATTAGGTTTTCAGAGCCAGGGTTCTTCACAGTGGCAAGGGCAACCCCAGCGAGGTTGGAGCAGGACATAGGACAGGGTTAGGATTTCAACGATGGTATGCTTAAGTGGTTATTTGGTTTTTTGCCGGCAATGACCGGAGGCCAATGTCACCGGAGGAAGAAGATGGAGGGCAGGGGTGCGGAAGGAGGTTGCGGAACTGAGGACATAACTTCCTCGGTGTCGAGGGTTCCGGTTAAATCACTGGGGATCCAACCGGGAAATTCCAATAACCCCACTGCACTTGATATTGATTACTACTCGCAAGCCATAAAAACGCTCAGTGAGCGCTCGCCTTTTGATGTCGTGGAAGAGACTTCAACCTCGACGGTGCTAACACTGCCCAGTGGATGCGCAAGCTTCTTAAACCGCCATTCTGATAGTCGTAGGCGCCACAAGAAGTCCCATTCGGGTGCGGACAAGAAGGCGTCTAGAGCAAGTGAGAAGTCGCGTAGTTCAAGCATCTGGGTTGAGACTGAGGATTACTTCAGAGACTTGAAATTGCCAGACATAGACACCTTGTTGGTGGCATCATCCTCTTTTAGTTTAGCTGCTCGGAATTCTTTTTCTATTCCACTAGTGGGAAATGCTCCTAAATCAAATGTAGCTAGTTACGAGGATTGCAAGGAGACTGATGGAAACCTAAATAGCGAGGATGTGAAGAATGAGGACCGCGTTGTGAATAGTAACGGTGTTGTAGCTGGAGTTTTGGCTCAGGTTAACAATGGTCACGGTACTTTTGATTCGTCTAGTAGTTTAGAATGGCTTTTAGGATGTAGGAATAAGATTTCTGAGCGCCCTTCAAAGAGAAGGAAGCTTTTGGGCGGTGAAGGTGGGTTGGAAAATTTTTTTATGGCCAGTCCTTGCGATGGAGACTCTCTTCTGTGCCATTATTGCTGCAGGGGAGACACCGATAGAGAGTCCAATCAATTAATTGTCTGCCGTATTTGTAAAGTTGCAGTTCATAAGAAGTGCTATGGAGTGCAAGATAATATAGACGAGTCTTGGTTGTGCTCTTGGTGCAAGCAGAAGGATGAAGTTGATGAAATGGTTCATCCTTGTGTGCTTTGTCCAAAGAAGGGTGGTGCTTTAAAGCTTGTTTATAGACATGCGGAAAGTGTTGGGTCTGCGCAATTTGCTCACTTGTTTTGTTGTTTGTGGATGCCTGAGGTTTATGTAGAGGATTTGAAGAAGATGGAACCTGTTATGAATGTAGGAGGAGTCCAGGAAACCCGGAAAAAATTGGTCTGTGATATTTGCAAGGTGAAGTTTGGTGCATGTATTCAATGTAGCCATGGTATGTGTTGCCCCCTCTGGTACTGCCGATTTTTGTTATGTAGGCTGGTATTCTGGAGAATATAGTGTTTGGGAACTGTTGATCATTTTGCATCTGTGAAAGCTCTGATTTGAAATATTATGTTCACTTATCCACGTCGTAGTCGCATCTTTGTATTTGTCTATGATCAATTGATTTGGGGGTACTTGCTAATGAAAGATGTCCGGTAATTTTGTGCAATTTTGAAAATAGTTTGTGTTGTGAACTCATTTTAGTGAATGCTAGTGACTTTATTCTATGCTATTTAGCATTTGATCCTTGTGTTCTATGTTTTATAAACTATAAGGGTCTGTATCGAGGTGCTGGCCTGTCAACTCATCACCTTTGCAATACTTTTATACAAATATTTTTGTAAGTGCAGGCTTACACTGTTAGAATTTTAATGATCGTGAATGCAAACATCAGACTGGTCAAAGGATGGGAATATAAAAAATGCAAAATGCTGCTTAAAATGCAAGAACAACAAATTTTTACTGACTCAGACTAAATGGAGTGATCATTTTAATTGCAATGGTTTAAACTAAACTGGCAATTTGGTTAAAAATTTGAGTAAACTTGTTTATTTTATGATAAACCCATGTTAAGCTGTGGGAATATACGAGGGAGACTTTGTGAAATACTTCTATTTCGATGTTAAATTTTTGTAAAAGAATGTCATATCAATACGACGTTTCCAATTCGAGTAGCATTTTGTTAGACCCAGTTCTCTTTCATATCTTTTATGCAGTCTTCTCTCTTCTATGCTGGTCTTTCTTCCTCTTCTGTGAGGTTCTAAGTTTGGTACACCGAAATATGTATGCATCGTTGCCCATTTACATTATGGTAGCCAAACCATGATGAGATACATTGAAACATGAAGAATCAACAGGTGGTGTTTGTTATGTGGATTCTTTGGTTTGCCAAGCACTTGAAACTGATTAATAAGATGGTTGGATGTAGCACTTTTGAAAAATTTAAAACTTCTGTGTTGCATATATCCCGACAGTACAAGGAGATTATTTATTATTATTTTGTAATTTTGTACCTCACGTGATCCAGTTCTTTATTGGCTTGAGAGTTCTTAAGGATGCCTACATCCCTAAAGCTGCCTAAGTCTCTCTCTTGACTAGACCTGTTTTTAAAAAAAATGGGAGTATAGACTCGAAGCAGGGTGAGTGCGTTTTATCTCTGCTTCTAATAATGGCCTTTGGATGGGAGATGGGGCTATCGTTGAAGCTGAAGTGGAAATAGGATGGTTATGGATTTGGTTTTTAAACAAAAAAATTTCTGCTTAAAATGGCAGGTTGCAGCAGAGCCAAGTTATTGCTTGTTTCTTCTGGGTCATTCTTCATCAATCATTTTGCATGTGCTAATGAAAAAAGTGTTTTCGTTGACCTTTTGTGAGGGTCATTGAATAGTCACTGTGATCATACTCTGTGTGACTGATGGATGCATTGAATTTATTGCTCTTAAGGACTTCATTTGTTGCCTTGTTAGAGAAAGTTGTATTACTGAAAGCTGGGTGTTTATGCTCTTAAAATGAAGTTGTTCTGACAACAGCACAGAAAGTTTTATGAGTTGCTATATATGTTTATGTTTTGCGGTATAGCATTTTTTTTGAATGGTTATAAAGTGGATTACAAAACCAACCCTCTAGAAGGTTTACCTAAAAGGTCTTTTGGAGGGGTTTGTAGTTGTATGCAGAGAGAAATTACAGAGGCTGATGCGATGGCTAAAAATGCTTGTAGTCTAGATAACTTTTTGTCATATCTATCATCGTCGCCCACCTTTCTCAAAAGAGTTTGGGAATGATTATAGATTTAGGGAAAATGATTGACTGCTTTTTTGGCTTAGTTTTTTTTCTGATGTTTTTGTAAGATTATATCTTGATGCTCCTTGGGTAATACATGGTATCATATTTATTTAGAAAAAAGGGTTTGTAGTATGACAGTTGTGGTTCAGTACTGGTTATGTGGTTTTTCCTCGCATAAATGCTGCTCTCCCCCTCCTCTTCAAGTATCGTGTTTGACATGTACTTTATAACACCATCAACGGCTTTATGTGTTTCTAGCTGCATCTGGCATTTGTTGATTCTATTCTTCTGAATGGTATTGGTTAGATTTGGTGTGTACTTTGATAGTTGGTGTCAAGTTTCTTCATTATGTAATGTACACTTCAACTTCACGTTTATTAGTTTATAACACATTGCTGCTGGGTGGTGTTACAGGATCTTGCAGGTCTTCTTTCCATCCTCTTTGTGCTAGGGAAGCTAGTTACAGGATGGAGGTTTGGGCAAAAAATGGTCATGACAATGTGAGTGTGCTTTATCTGTAACAACACAAATCCTTGATTCTTGTTATCTGTCCTAGTGAGGAAAGGAAATGAATAATAGACACGATGTTTAGGATCAACTTAGGAGCAGCTCTACATTTCTAGCATCATTGCCCCCCTTAATTACAAGTGTCCCAGGTTTGAGGAGTTGATTGTGTTCTCTCATGTTTTGTATAATCAGATTGAGTTGCGGGTCTTTTGTTCCAAGCACTCAGATATACAAGAGAACAGCACCATCTTGCCGTCAGGTGGCTCTATAGCTTTTGGTAGTGATGTATCTTCTGCTGCCAGCCTTGTAGAAGAAACACAGTGCAGTTTGAAAACTGGTTGCCAAAATGGAGACAATATTGGGATATTTTCTGATGGCAGCCCTCATAAATTGAGTCATAGTGAACCACAGGATGATACGTTGTCAGATTGTCAGTTAAATGCTCACAAAACATCAGAATGCAGTGGTTTGCCACAACTAAGTAATACTTCAGTGGCGGGGAGGACTGATGAGATTGCCAATGCATCTGACTCCCTTGGTTTTGCACTTGTTTTGAAAAAGGTATTTTGCATGAATAGTAAATTCATTTTGCATGTTTAGCATCAAGTGTAATCATCGTGATGTGAATCCTGAAATTGAAAGTTGCTCCTTGGCAGCTGATAGATCGAGGAAAAGTTGATCTTAAAGATGTAGCTTTGGAGATTGGCATTTCTACAGAGACATTAAGCGCAAATATTAATGTAAGGGCTTGTTTGGTATGACTTATTTGGGCCAAATAAGATCTTATGCAGAAAGTACGAGAAAGACCTCTCTCACATGCTTACTTCGTACTCCGCAAATAAGATCTTATTACCCCTAAATAAGTTATTCCAAACAAACACTAGGTCTTAAAATATTCTGGTAACTGCCATGCGGCAAGTGGGTTGTGTGCTATTTCTTTGACTTGTAGTTTTCTCTCTTTGTCTTCTTTCAGGATTCTTGCATGGCCCCTGATGTGCAACGTAAAATAGTCAATTGGCTTAAAGCTCATGTATATACTAATGCATTTCAGAGAAGTTTGAAAGTCAAAGTCAAGCCTGCCAATTCATCCAAGGATGAAAATGGAGTGACTGATGTTTCTGATTCTTTACAGATATCAGATTCTGAGTTGCCAGATCCTGTTGCTGTTAAGTCAGTGCCTTCGAGGAGAAGAACAACTGGTAATATCAGGATTTTGAAAGATAACAAAGCGACATGTTCATCTGGGATTGTGTCCATTGAGAACGAAATGGCAATGGTCAAGGTCAAAGGAGGTCAATCTGAACATGAAAATTCTGAAATACTAAATGAAGCACCCATTCCTGATGCCACTGAAATGGTAATTGTGTCTTGTAGTAGTTAACTTTTTTGAAGCCTGATAGATTGAATATATTGTTGATTAATGGAATGTTTTAATGCACAATTCTGTATTTTTTTTTTAAATAAATGCATGATAAAAAAACTTGTCAAGTTTTGTGTCCCGATCATATTAGGGCTCATTATCAATCTGACAGTGTAGTCACATATAATTTAAGTTCTTGAAACGCTTTTGTTAAGTTGCACTCTTTTGACTCACTCCTTCCTAATCTATTTCTGACTTTGATTATAATTGTTGTTTGGGATCTTAATTTGGAATTTGGGTATGTTGGGATTTTGTATTTGATTGTTAGGATTTTGATATCTTACCCCATTGTGGTGTCCTAGTGGGGACTACCCCATTTGTCACATTTATTACCTCAGATTCTAGGACCATTCAATATTATTGTTGCTGTGGAGATCTGGTTGTTACTGGAGCCAGGTTTTTCAAGTTTTCTGTTAGGCATATTGTCCATCATAGGATTTTAACTCCGTTGACTTTCAATAATCATTTTGTTGGTTCCTAGTCCCTCGATTTTCCTCCAACACCTATTGTTCTTGATGATATTTCAACTTGGGAGTGAACCAAGTTGTGTATAGCTTTGATGGTCATTTGATGGGTTTATGGCGTTTCAAGTTTCTAATTTTTCTTATTTATTTACTTGTTCAGTGTATTGTAATTACAATGTGATTCTCATTGGAAGTGTATATGCAATATTCACTTAGTTCATGTACTTGTTGCAGTAAAAAATTGAGGTATATTTATATTTTAATTTTGATTTTTGGGAGATTTCCTATGTTATTTGGTCCACTTTGACATTTAATAATTTTACTTCTTATAACTTTTTTATTTGCGGGTATTTTATTTTGTGCAGAAACTAACCAAGTTTGAGGATGCTTCTTTTGATTCCCAAGGTATGGCTTCATAATGAAACTATGGTCGTGAGATGCAAGTTTATGGCTTTTTCTTGTTAATTGTTTCTACTTGGAACTATGGTTTAATGTATGATGAAATTTGAGATTTGATTTTCATTGCAAATTATTCTGAGCTACTTTTATGAGCACCTGTACTTGTAAATTCTTGTGGGTTCCCTATATTTAAATTTGGGTGAAGGTGCAAAATAATAATAAAGAATTGCATCAGGAGTAAAAATAGTAATTATCTTTTGTTGGGTGGAAAAATAGTAATCATTTAAAAGTTGTGCAAATTTAGAAACTCTCGTTAACTAGGCCTAACGGCTGTATTTTTTACTCAGGTAGCAAGTGGGCCTCACTTAACGGATGTTAGGTGTAATTAACAGAATTTTTAAATTTACTCCACTTTTAAATGTTTGTTACTATTTTTGCACCCAACAAAAGATAATTACTATTTTTGCACCTTTACCCTTTAAATTCTGTATATCTCTTCCATTTCTTTTTATACTGTCTTTCACTCTTTCTCTTGTTGATTTATTTACTTTGTGTAACATCGTTATGGGTAATGCAGATGAACCTAGCAAAATAAGCTTATCTGGAGGTGTCTTGGAAGAAAAGCTTGCTAATGCTTCTATTCTTTCTGATCACCACCATTCTTGTGCTGCTGCAGATTTACCTCCTTCGGGTGTCACGTGAGATATTAATTTTGGATATACTTATTTAGTTGGATTAAACATTTGGTTGTTTCAATTCCATCTAATTTTCAACTTAGTCCCCGCACCGCAGTCCTTTGTACATTGAAATCTTACTGTTTTAAATTATTTCCAATCTAGTTTCTGTTGCCAATGATTATCACGATAGTTTCTATGAAGCCTTGGTGTGCCAAATGGATATTTTCTTTGGCACGTCATTAATCCAATGTGTGTTTTTAATGTGTAGCAAATATATGAATGAGAATTTGTTGGGGGTTCACTGTGGTAGTTATAGGGGTATAGTCATTATCGTTAGTCTATAATGGGGATGGTGAAGTCATTTGTAAGGGGCTCGAGTAATGAAGAATGTTGAGTGTGTCCTGTTTCCCTGTCTCTCTTTATCTTCTGTTCTGTTCAATTTTGGAAAATTAATCTTTTATCTCTGTCGTTGTACCGATCTGTCTGCTTCAATTAAAGGGGCATGGGTTCCAATCAGCATATTGATTTTTATGTGATGCAGGAAGATTGATGGGAACTCTTGTTATATTCACCCATACATCCATAAAAAGTTATCGCAGATTCATGGCGGGGTGCTTTCAAAGAATGTTTTATGTGAGTTGCATTGAAGTCTTTGTTGCTGCTTTTTTTTAAAAGATCAGTCATAATAGTTCGATATTTGGCAGGTCAAAGGGAGGAAGAAAATATTTGTTTGGATGAATTCTCAGGGGCTAGTAGTGGCTCTAGTTACCAAGATCCAGAAATAACTTGTAGTGACATTTGTAAGGCTGATAAAGTAAATACGAAGCAATTGGTTATGGCTAGAAATATGGGTTTATTAGAATCTTGTCCAAAAGATGAAGTGGAGGGTGAACTGATATATTTTCAGCATAGGTTATTACAAAATACAGTTGCAAGGAAGAAGTTTGCCGGTACGTTTGTTATTGAATTCTTGAGTTAATTTGTCAGTTCAATAATCATTTACATCCCGTCTAGTTTTTGATATATTGTGTTAATAAGTGATTATTCTTTCCTTTATAATTGCAGATAATTTAATCTCTACTATTGTTAAGAGTCTTCCGCAGGAGATTGATGCAACACACCAGCAAAGATGGGATGCTGTACTTGTTAACCAGTACCTCCGTGATCTTAGGGAAGCTAAAAAGCAGGGCAGAAAAGAGAGAAGGCACAAGGAAGCACAGGCAGTGTTGGCTGCTGCAACTGCTGCTGCAGCATCATCATCTAGGGTTTCTTCCTTGCGGAAGGATGCCTTTGAAGAATCTGTACAGCCAGAGGTCATATATACATTTTTATATTGAATAAAATTTCGGATGTCTCAAGGTAACATTATTTGTGGTTGGTGTTAACAATGAATTATATTTATTTTCAGAATTTGTTAAGGCACACTTTCAGTGGAAGGACTGGTGTTTGCTCTCAGCCAATGCCACGGGCCAAAGAAACACTCTCAAGAGTAGCTATGGTTAGGACATCAGAGAAACATTCAGATTTTGGTATTGGTAATGCAGATTTTTCTAAGGAGCATCCGAAATTATGTGACATCTGCAGACGATCTGAAACTATATTGAACCCAATACTCGTCTGCTCCGGTTGCAAGGTTTCAAGGCTGCAAAACTTTTTTGATTTTCAGGAACTTAGCATCTGATATGTTGTTCTTAATGAAGCTATCCATTTCAGGTTGCTGTTCACTTGGATTGCTATCGTAGTGTGAAGGAATTCACAGGTCCATGGTACTGTGAATTATGTGAAGATTTATCATGTAGAATATCTGGGCAGCCTTCTTTAAATTCCTGGGAGAAACCTTGCTTTGTTGCGGAATGTGGGATATGTGGTGGTACAACTGGTGCTTACAGGAAGTCTTCAGATGGTTATTGGGTCCATGCCTTTTGTGCTGAGGTTATTTGTGCTTTATTTTTGGGCCATTTTTGTCATTTTCAATGTCTTACTTTACTCAAGTGTGACATACTTGTATGTGTAATATGTGCTAGTGGGTTTTTGAGTCGACTTTCAGAAGAGGACAAGTAAATGCTGTTGAAGGAATGGTATGTGCTTTCACTGAAATATAATTCCTTGTGTATTTGAAATGTTGCTTGAGATATACAACTCAGCAATGCCCTTTCCTGGAACTATTTAAATTTGAGTATGTAATTGCTCTGATACTTGTTATGTATATTGGTGAATGCCAGGAAAGTGTGTTGAAAGGAGTGGACACTTGTTGTATCTGTCACTGCAAGCATGGTGTATGCTTAAAGGTAATGAATAATGATAACATCAGAATCTTCCCCTACCCTTTTTCTGATCTTATCCTTTAGCCATGGGCTTTTGGAATTAATTTTCTTGATTTATGATCTCTTAGCAGTTTATTTATGGTAATGCAGTGTAGCTATGGCCATTGTCAGGCCACATTCCATCCATCCTGTGCTAGAAGTGCTGGTTTTTACATGAATGTGAGGGCTGCCAGCGGCAGGCTGCAGCACAGGGCTTACTGTGAAAAGCATGGTTCAGAACAGAGGGCAAAGGTCTGATTTTTTGTTTGCCATTTAAATATTCTTATTAAAGGTCTGGGGTGATTGTACCTTATCATGTTATTGTTTCTCAATTGCTCAGGCTGAAAGCCAAAAACATGGAATTGAAGAGTTAAAAAGTATCAAGCAAATTAGGGTAAGATTTCCCCTTCCATCTTTCCTCAAACTCTGAATTTTTTGTCATAATATTTTGTCTATATTTGGATCTTTATACATAAAGTTGTTGGCTCTGAATCTGTAGCTTTCGCAAGTTTTTCTGAATATTGGTAATAATTGCTGCATCACTGGACATCAGAGGTAACAATGGAAAGGAATTGCGGCTGTTCTGCTTATTGAGGGGATTGAAACGTTTTTGTGTTTGATAGGATTTATTATTAAGATATAATGGTAGAGTTTAGTTGTAATGGATGGCCTGGTTGTACATCGATATCTTGGGCAATTAAGGAAAGGGAGCAACAGAAGATAAACCTTTGCATGTGTTTTAATTTCCGTGTGTATGCAATCTATGTGGTACGCTGCACATGACTATTTTTTTGGGTCCTTGGGATCAACAAAAGTTGGATGATTTTTTTTTTTTGGTTAAATTCCCCCTAACCTAGCCCTCCCCATACGGATTGGAGACTCACACCCACCACATACTCACTTTGGGGTTAGATCCCACAACCTTTGCCACTTGAGCAAAGGCTCTTGGCAAAAGCCAGATGATTTTGTTTGTTAAGAGGTTTTCTTTTATTGTTTGTATGACTGTATCCCTTATTGGAAATTGATTATTTGTAAGAATTTTATAAATATGTTTTCTGAAAGATAACGAGTGAAGTTGTTCTGCTGTTGGCTGTAGCCCTTTTCTAACTGATGTCGTTGGAGTTGGCTTTTCTCCTTTTCCCCTTCCCATCCTTTTCTCTTTTTCACCATTAGAGTAAGATCTCGAAGGTCCAGATTTAACATATAAAATTGTTATTATATTTTTTTAAAAGATAAAAATTATTTTAACAATTCAAATTTATTTTGTATCTTGTATCCAAAAAATTATGTCTTTAAAGTAAAATATAATAACATTTTTATAAGATGTTAAATCTGAACCGTTGGGCTCTTGATCTAATGGTAAAAAAGAGAAAATGAGGGAAAAGGATGGGATGGAGAAAAGCCAACTCCGATGTCTTTAGGATGACAGTCCTATGTTAACTGTGTAACCTACAATAAGCATTTGCTTTTGACTACCACTGATAATTGCTTACGTTTTTCCCGTCTCCAAAGGTTAGAGTTACTATTAAGAGATTTAGGAAATGATAGAAGATAAAGTTGCTTGTGCATGTGGACACGCTTCCCTCCACTTGGACAGTGTTGCTGTAGGAGCTGGTATTGTGCAGGGTCTTCTGGACTTGCCCCCTAATACTTTGCTCATCTACATGCCCAATTTACTTTTCTATTTTAATTTTGTTAAAAGCTTTCAACTCCAAATAACTGGTCAATAAGTATAGCTCTATGTTCTATTTGGTTGAGGATCATATTGATTGTACATGATGATTGTCATGGTTACTTTTCTTTTGTTATAGTGATTGTCACTTGGTCAAGAGTGCGGACATGTATTCGTAAAATATAATTAGCACGGCCTCTATCAGGAGCATAGCTGGTCATAGATAATGCAGCTTATTTTTTTGTTTGTGTTTTTTTTTTCAATTAATCAAATGGCTAGGTTGATGGTGTAAATTCTCTTGTGCAGGTTGAATTAGAGAGATTACGTCTCCTTTGTGAAAGAATTGTCAAACGTGAGAAGATAAAGGTAACCCTTCTAATTTATGAACACCAAGATGCACTCCATTGGTGCCTTGATTTGTTCATTTGTTTAACCTTCTGGCATTCCAATATATTGGGTATGCTAAAATCTAGTTGAGATTTCTTCGTTTGGTTTTTACAGAGCCTTACATCTCTGGGTTTTTTAATGATTTAACTATCTGTCTGTTGTTGATTAACTGTCTCTCCTGTGAATATTTACAGCGGGAACTGGTTCTATGCTCACACGACATACTTGCCTTCAAAAGAGATCATGTTGCTAGGTCCGTCTTGGTCCATAGCCCTTTCATACTTCCTGATTGTAGTTCAGAATCAGCTACAACATCCCTTAAGGGGAACACAGAGGGATACAGATCATGCAGTGAAGCTGTCCAAAGGTCAGATGATGTAACTGTGGACAGCTCAGTTTCTGCTAAGCATCGAGTACGAGTTGCTGTTACCATGGACAGTGACCCAAAGTTGGATGATGACTGTTCAACTTCACAAAGCCATTATAATCATAAGATTCCTGAGAGGGTGCAGTTTTCTGGCAAGCAGATTCCTCAAAGAGCTTCCATCATATCACGGAATCTTTCAGATGACAGTGGATGGAGATCCAAATCAAGAAAGGTGAATTTGGCCGCTAAGAGTCACTCCGATTTAGGGGTCTCAGTTTTTGTGCTTCCTTTTTCCTTTTTCCTTTTTAAAAAAGAAAAGAAAAGAAAATTGGATAGAAACGCAGAAAATTAGTTGTTAGTGGTTGAATTGGATTTGTACTAAGTGCTCATGCCATATTATACTTTACAGCATCAAGAGACATTCGGGAAAGAGCTGGTTATGACGTCAGACGAAGCATCAATGAAGAATTCAAAGTTACCTAAAGGATATGCATACGTTCCTGCTGATTGCCTGTCTAATGATAAGCGATCTAAGCAGGATGCATTTGCTAGCGAACCAGCTGAGCACAATGGGTAAAACGAAGCGATGAATTCCTTGACTCTGTTTGAATGCCTATTTGAGGCTGACATCCACATTATCCGATGTCAGTTTGCACGCCGAGTATTCCTACATTTGAGGAGAATGGCAAAATGTACCTGGAGATCAGCGACAAGGCTGCAGCCTCTATTTTCTAGTGTGGCACCAAGCTGTGCTCAGCTCTGGCGGGGAAAGTTGACATTGCTGTGCATTCGTTATGAGTAAAGTGTACAGTGGATGAGCGTTGCTTGCTTTTACTTGTTTTAGAAGGGATTGGATTTCATTATAGTCATACTCGAGGAAGCATGGAACATAAGCTTTCCAGTTTCCTCCTTTGTAACAATACCTTGGATAACGTAGGGCATCATCTCCTGTTTCCTTGTAAAGCTGTTGTATATATGATGACAATTTTAATTTTTAAAGGGCTGGTGCTCGGTACTAGATTCACTGACCATTAAAGTTGTGTAACCTCCTGTGTCTTTAAAGCTTGTACTATATATTCAGGCCAAAGAAAAAGAAAAAAAGTATGTTTACACACATTTCTCTTCCTGCGTTTCTCTTGCCCCCGACTATCATGGCTGATTGTCAATTGTAGTGAAATAAATATAATTTCAGTTCAAGCTCCTGTGCAATCATTGATGCCTTTATGTGTATTTTTCAGTGTTTTCAAAATTGAATTGGACACTAAATTGATTGCCGCTGTACACTGCTAAATGGTTTAGTTGAATTTATTATGATTAAAGTAATATTGTTGTAAATATTAGAATATAAGTATGGATGGCTTGGGATTAAAAGTAATATCCTTTTAAAGGTTGTCTTTTGGAATTCTATATTTAAAGTCATATAACTTATAATATGAAAAGTTTGAGAGTTTTCTATGATAAATGTAAATAACCTCCAAATACTATATATTCCACTATTATGTAGATCCATTCTTCTTCTTTTTTTAGATAATCTTATGTAGATCCATTTTCTTGTTGCAACACTTGTAATGGAATTTAAAGAGTTGCGACTTATATATAGTAAGCATATACTAAATATTGTAAGTTTTGAAGTGAATAAGAATTTCTCACTTGCCTTCTCCCTAATTTCTTGTCTTGTTTTCTATTCTTCTATTCTCCAACTTTCTTAATTTTATAATCGTATGGCTTATATTGTTTTAGTTTTACATGTTAAATTCATTTCTTGTATTTTTTTTACATTAGTTTTATATTTCTTACGTACTTTTATTTAATTTCTTATGTCTATAATTTGCTGCTTCAGTATTAACTTATATTATATTCTTTTTATCTTTATGGTGGTTTAATTACATTATTTATATATAAATATAATTCATATTGTTTATGCCTTTTTTTCCTTTCTCTCATCTAATTTGTTGTGTGTGTTGGTTATATTTAATTATATATTAATTTTAATTTATTTTCAATAGGAGGCATGGAAAAGAAGATAATGGTTCTTCGATAATAGATTTTTGATAAAAAAGACCATTTTGTAGTTGTAATAAAAGGCATGAAAAAGAAAAATTTGTGGCATTTTGATAATTAAATTGTCACAAATATTAAAGCCTTGAAGTCTTATAATCGAATGGCACAAAAGAACTTTTTAACTTTAAAAAGTGTTTCTGTTATATATTGTTCTAAAGGCAAAATAACTAGTAGAGAATCAGACAGTTTAAAAGTAAGAGTCTTGAAGACTTATTAGGCCATTTTGCTACAATTACATATGCTCAATGCCTAACTTGATAATGAAAGAATATTGGTGGTTCAAAAGATCAAATTGAAAGTGTGCTATTGGATTGAAAGCACAAAATAAATTTATAAGAAAATGATTATAATCACATTAGAATGAACAAAAATTGACAATTGAAATTCAATGGTTTCTTGATTGCCATGATCATTGAAAAATAATATTTTTACGAACATAATAATTAAATGATACAAAATGGCATGAAGCCACATAACCAAATAAGGATTAATTTATTGAAAGTCAAGGGCAAAATGGTTGTAAATCTAAAAAGACAATTAGATGTTATAAAAATATCAAAAGAGGCAATGAGTGATAATGAAAAACTGTGCCTAAAGTTATTGTAGATGCAAAAGAAATAATCATTAGCCCAGAATGCCATATATGGTTTAGTTTTGATTATTGTTTAAATTTACTATGATTAACTTGTGTGACAGAAATTATTATATAGACTTATTATTGTGATATTAATAAGTAAATAAGTGATCTATAAAATCAAATAGACAAAAAAAGTAATTATTGGCAATTTTGAAATTTTAATTATAGTGCCAATTCATTTACAAATTTAAACATTATGGTGTGTGGATGCTTATAATTCTATGCCTTTTGGATTCTATCTCATGGCTAATGTCAATATACCTTATAACTTCCAAATTGAAGGGATTCTATTATTTATTTGTATAACCACATTTTAAGTTATTTATTTATTCCTTATGTACAATTGTACTATTGATTTGCAAATTTAAGTATATGGTATATATGACCATTATTTATACATCAATGAAGTTTATTATACCAAACTCACATCTACTTTCTTCATGGGATTCACATTTCTCTGGTGCTCCAGATATTATTTTGATATTCTTATCAAATGCTCAATTCACATATGCCAACATTAATGTATTTTCTTTCATTATTAGCTATGTCTTCTAACTCTTCGAGCACTATTATTATATTGCCTCACATATATGTGTAGTTTTTCTTAATTCCTAAATGGTTCATTATTATTGAATGACATTCAAATACTCTTCAATTGTTGTTTTATTTTGATATTCGTAATTCATTGTCTACTCTCTCAATTTCCATATTGTTATTTCTTCTACACCCCAACAGCTTCCTTTAATATATGTAAGTTACATATATCAATCATGACATGATACTTGATATGATATATATTGGAACGAAATTAGTTTTATGTGACATTTGTAAAAGAAAAATCATATATTCATGTAAGAGTTAATGTGAAAGGGTGAGAATTTATTTAATTCCATGAGAAAATTCATTATGAATAGATTATGTTGATTTTGATTTGCTAGACAAAACTACTTTTGTTATGTATATTAACTATATATAATGTAAGTCAAAATTATGGATGGTCAAATAGTAAGAAAAATTTGAAAAAATACTATAAATATCATAATTATTCATTATGTATTATAATGTATTTGTCCTTACATTCGTCTCAAATTAACTTTTGTCACTAAACATTATAAATTATTGTCATAAGATCTTTATGTATTTTGATCTCTTCATATATTTTTATATGGTGGAAGGTTCCAAACATTTCACACTTTGAATATGTATTAAAAGAAGCTAATTAAATTATACTGTTATTAATGAAAAATTATATATATAATTGCAATACTATCTGTTAGTTCTTGAAGAACTTAACGTCACAAAATTAATATAGTTCCTAAAGAACTAAGAAATGATATATATAATTGCAATAATATTTGTTAGTTATTGAAGAACTTAACATCACAAAATTGATAGAGTTCCCAAATAACTAATATAGTTTTTTGGGTAAAAGAAGAATTGATAAAGAAAATTTATGATCTACATATGTACTTCAAAGCTTTGATTCGTTAAAGGGTCAGAAAGTAATAACCCAATTAGATTAAAATTTATGATTGTTTATGGGGTCAGGAAAATTTTAGCTTTCACTCATACTTGATGGGAGATATTTAAAATACAAGTGTGAGTTAATATTGAAAAAGTATACTCATATACTTCTTCACAAAACCTATTGATCTCCCAAAAATGGATGTCATCATATTAAAATTTTAAATCAATGTCTTATGAAAATTGAATAGTTTGTTGTTGGTACATTAAACCAGAAGTTTAATTATTCAAACAAATTCATTGTTGGCGTGACTGTTTGATCATCCAAGTCATACATATGATACAAACTATTGACATCTATTGAAGAACCAGCAAATTTTTCATGAATATCCAACATACTATTCAATGTAATAATAATTGATATGTGCTGCTTATTCTCAAACAAAATTGATTATATTAAGAGTTATGATTTTGAATGAATTTATACATTTCTGGAAATATATCAAATCATTTATGGGCCCATTCAAATGGCATGTAAATTATATAAATATTTAATAAATTTAATAGTTGTATCTATAAGATGGTGACATGTGAGATTAGTTTTACTTTGCAACTTGAAGTTTGCAAGAATGTTTGAATAAATTATTATGTTAACCGTGCAATTTCTAGATTATATGATTCAAAAATAATTTATTAAAGCCTCCATCAATACTTATGAGAACAAAGTTTTTATTTCAATGTTAGCATATTTGACCTCACATACTGCAGCACTTACACAAGCCAACAAAATTCTCCCAGTAAAATTGGCTTTTGGTCAAGAGCCATATATTTTTTTATATTAAATGTTTGAATATGCACTATTTATTTATATCAATCCACCATAATGCACATAGATGAATATTTAAAGAAATTTAGTATAAATGTTGGGTAAGAACCGCCTTCTTCTTGTTTGTATCTAAATGAAACAAATAGATGTTTCTAATGGAAACAAATGGATTTAGGAGTTTTATACTGCATAATTATCAATTGTCATTCAACAAACTTTTCTTAATATTAGGGGGAGAAATTGAACAGCTAGAAAAGAGAACAAAATGAGTACATTATTACTATCAAGTATATATATTTGAATATAGTAGTATGAACTAGAAGTTCATTATATTTTGCATTAATGGAATATTGCATAATATATGCTAGATGAAGTTACTGACCTAAATGAGAATTACTAAGTTTCATATTCTAGTTGACCTAAATGACAATTACTAAGTTTCATATTCTAGCTGAAATTGCTCAAGTCAGTATAAATGAAAATGAGACATGCCTAAAGCATAAGAGGATAATCGGTTCTAAAAGATAAGATAAATGAGCAAATAATCAAGATGATCATATTGAGGAAGTAGGTATTCCAGAAGAGGCCAAGACATAACTAATTGCAAAAAAAAAAAAAAAAACTCAAAAGAGGTTTAAGTACCTAAAAGCAATAAAGAGATTTCCATGAATTATGTCATAAGAAAAATGGAACCAAAAAAGATAAAGTTGTCGACAACAATTTTGAAAATGATATCACGAGGATCATATTCAAAGATAAATCATGAAAAGTAGACACAAAGGTTATTGACCAAAAGGAAAAGTAAAAAGGGAAAAGGCACAATAAACAATATTCTTCCATACGATGTATGAATTTTGGTGTGAAAATAAATATTTTCACAAAGATCTAATGTCACACCTTCCTTTTATACCATTTATCATACTATATTAGAGCTATTAGAATTACTAGCTATGACTCAAAGTTGGAAAAACAAGGCATAAAATTTTTTGCTTCTCAGGTTGCTATTCATCCGACCCTTAAATTTTACCAACTTTGAAAAATCATAACTAATTTTAGAAAAATTTAAACACGGTGATTCTAAGTTCATTGGAAAGCTCTTCCATGACTCTTTAAGGAAAAAAATAATCTCATATATTGATAGCATAGCAGTGGACCTGCGCAGGCCCTCAAAGATGCACTATTCATGTGGTCATTTTGGCACTATTTATTTAGTTATTTTTCCAATTTTCCGTAATTTTGACTCAACTTTGGAAATGCATAATTTTCTCTATAAAATTATAAATGACACGATATACCACTCCATTTGTAGCTAAAAATACCCTCTATTAGCATGCAAAGGCTCGTGGTCAGACTTAATCATTTACTAAAAATACAGCTAACCCAAGTTTAAGCTTAAAATAGCCAAAAACTAAGTGTCAGAGTACCATAATCACATTGCCATGCCAATTTCCCTTTTTCTCACATCATTCATGCTACTCGAACAACATAACGACTATATAAAAGCATGTCCTCACATTTACATCATGATACAGTAGCATACAATAACAGTCCAAAAATCCAGTATTACAGTAAATATGTATATATACAGTCATCCAGAAGCAAAACAGGAGACAAACTAAACATGCTCATTCTTTCTCTTTTCCTTGCTTCTTGAAGTTCCTTCACTTGCATTGTGGAAAGGGTAAGGTTTCTGGAGAAACCTCAGTAGCAGAACAACAACCAGTAACAATATAATGCGATGTAAGTCATGCAATATGAAATGCCCGTAACTACTCATCTAGTGCCCTCTCTTTTGGCATCTTACTGTATATAGGGAGTATGCACATGATTCTACCTCTATTACATAGCCAAGACATATAAATAGAGAGTTATACATCTCATACAATGCATATTTAAAGAAAGTTGGTATAAATACTGGGTAACAACCTCCTTCTTCTTATTTGTATCTAAATGAAACAAAAGGATGTTTCTAATGGAAACAAATGGATTTAAGAGTTTTATACTGCATAATTATTCAATTTCCATTCAACAAATTTTTCCTAAAATTAGGGGGAGAAATTGAATAGTTGGAACAGAGAACAAAATGAGTACATTATTACTATCAAGCATAGATACTTGAATATAGTAGTATGAACCAGAAGTTCATCCTATTTTGTATTGATGGAATATTGCATAATATATGCTAGATGAATTTACTGACATAAATGAGAATTACTAAGTTTTATATTCTAGATGAAATTGCTCAAGTCAGTATAAATGAAAATGAGACATGCCTGAAGCATAAGAGGATAATCGGTTCCAAAAGATAAGATAAATGAGTAAATAATCAAGATGATTATATTGAGGAGGTAGGTACTCCAGAAGAGGCCAAGACATAAATAATTGCAAGAACTTTAAAAGAGGTTTAGGTACCTAAAAGCAACAAAAAGATTTCAATGAATTATGTCATAGGAAAAATGGAACAAAAAATGATAAAGTTGTTGACAACAATTTTGAAAATGATATCATGTGATTAAATGAGTATATTATTCAGAGATAAGTTATGAAAAATAGTTACAAAGGTTATTGACCAAAAGGAAAAGTAAAAAGGGAAAAGACACAATAAACAATATTCTTCTGTGAAAAATATGGACCAGTAGTCCAACATTTGAAATATTCCTCTGGTCCTAAACATAAGACCTCGTTGTAGACACAGAACGAGGTCTTATATTTAGGACTGGAGGGAGTATTAAGTTATTTACAATGTATGAATTTTGGTGTGAAAATAAATATTTTCACAAAGGTCTAAAGAGGATTATGGTGAGGTATACAATATGGCGGTGGATACTATAATTATTGTATATATTATTAGTTTGGGAGTATATGCAAACAAAATATTGCATCTATTAGACATCGTTACACATGTATAGTTATGGATAATGAAGTTTATATGAGAATTCTTGAAATATCAAAATTGCTAGAATCATGTTTAAGAAAAGTATTCATTATGTTAAATATTACCTGAATTAAAATGATTTAAGTTTGATATTGAAAAAAGAATAATTTTACAAAGCAAGTTATTGCGAAACTTATTAATTTTAAAAATCATATATATTTGCTATGATGGTTTTTACTTAAAAATCATCATAGCATATTGGAAAATGTTGGGACAAAATTGTCCTATTTATAATATTTTTTTAGACAAAAGTACCCCCATCTCATTCTTCGCATTACTGCTCAATTTCTCTCACTTCTCCATACTCATCTTCAACCCACCCCATCTCTAATCACCTTCACCATATTTAATTAGTCATATTCTCTTTCTTCTTCGATCTCCGATCTATGATCTTTGCCATCAGGGCCCACCACTTATCTCTCCCATTCTTTCTAATATTTTTTTCTTCTAGGTCGACATGAAATTCTTCATCTTGTAAAGTATGGTTCACAATCTTTGTTTCTATCAATTTTTTTTGTTAATTCTTCTTTTAATTTGGTGAATAATATTTGAGAATCTCATCCATATATTCAGTTATTTGTGAATTAACAAATCTACCTTTTTTTAATTTTTTAATATTAAATTTTTACGTAAATGAAATCTCAACCCCACTTATTAAATATTGTTGATAATTTAATATTTACTTATATCATATCTATTTAGAAACATAAATATAAGATATTATGATTATATTTGAATAGATATGATTAGATATCTATACCAAATATCATCAAATATAAAATATATTTTTGTTTTCCAAGATTTCCAACCTTTTTGACACAATTAATCCATCATGTTGTAAGTTAAATAAAAAAATAAAATTTAAAAATAATATCAAACGCTCGAATGTTAGGATGACTGGTTGTAAAGAAAATAGGATGATGAAGTTTCGGGTTAAATAAGGATATTATTGTACTTTTATAAATTATGTTATATTATAAAATAAAATTAATGATAATATTCCTATTAAATATTACTTGCTACGAAACATAATTTAATAGTCTAATCCCTCTCCCTCTCCCAGTCTCAGTTCTTTCCCTATCTCAATCCCTCTTCCAATTCATCAAAACTTAAACCATGTACCAAATAGGACATATATATGTGTAATATATATATATATATATATATATTTGTTAGATTGGTTATCTATATAATCAGTCTAAATAGATTTTATATATATTAAAAATAATTGAAATATAAAGTATTTTTGTCATCTTTTAGACCTAATATGTAATATATCCAGTCTAAGAGATTCTCTTTATAGACATTAGATTTAAAATAATCAGTGTAAATGAAGGCCTAATTAATTAAAAATAATCATCTTCTATATTAAATCTTCATCCTCGATCATCACAGTCACCACTCTCTTCATTATATTGTCACACAATCTCCACTCTCTCCATTATATCACCACTCTCTTCTATGTCATCTCTCAATCAGCTTCGCGATTTACTTCTTATCGTGGTCGCCACGGTATTGATCTCTATCATAGCAAGCGTCGACCAAGTTTCCATATCTCTGTCCGATGCCTTCCATAGCGCGGCATTCACTTGGTCTAAAAGGATAATTGTCGAGCACCATTCTCACTGCTGCCGGGCACCATTCTAAGCCT
>JBAGKO010000011.1:3462738-3484141 GCA_037177275.1 Acacia concinna
TGACTTTGGGGATCAAATGCTAAGTTTCTACATCCTTCTAATTGCATTTATACATTTTGTGTTGCAAAGTGAAGTTGTGGTTGTAAAATGTAAAATAAAGATGGCTGGCTCATAACATGCTCACTTTGTTAAATGAAAAGAATATGAGTTAGGGAACTTAATAAGGCTAATTGTTTGCCTCAACGTTGTAGTATATATGCAGAATACACACTCAGTTGGAAATGGTTTTCATGCTTCCATTTTCAGACTTCCTAATAAGTCAGACCTGTGTTCAAGTCAGGTTTAGGCCGAGCCCAAAGCCTAAAACAGGCTTTAGGCCAGACAAAGGCCACTAACAGGCCCGGCCTGTTAAAGGGCAAGCCTAGCCTGGCCATATCCTCCCTTTCTCACCACCCTTGCTTGATTTGCATCTCCTTATCTTGGAACGTGGTCTAATCTCACCGACATATGTATGTTCATACAGGGAAGATTAGGGCAGAAAATCCCAGGATTTCGAATTGAAGAAAGTTCTGTTTGATCTTGCGATCAGGATCATCTGAAATCGTACTGGAAAATGCGCTCGCTGGAGACACTGACAACCATGGAAAACGGCTCCGCCCCTGCTTCTGGTAACGGGAAAGCTCCTGCTGCCGATGGGGTATCCTTGCAGCCTGCGGGCGACGTTGAAATGGCGTCGGAGAAGCTGATGGAATCCGATCAGTCGAAGAAGCGGAGGATGGCTTTGCTTCCCCTGGAGGTTGGAACTAGGGTCTTGTGCCGGTGGAGGGATGGAAAGTTTCACCCCGTAAAAGTCATTGAACGCCGCAAGATTCCATCCGGTGACCTCAATGAATATGAGTACTATGTCCATTACACTGAGTGTAAGACCTTCGGTTTATTGCCCGATATCGATTTGTTAGGGTTTTGGTATATGATGTGAGAGCGTGATATCAATGTTAATTCAGTTTTGGAATTCATGAAAATGGGTTCGGTAGCATAAGTTACTTGATTGATGTCTGTGATAATGATGCTTGGTATATTGATGTCTGTGATCATGATGCTAAATGTATACCTATTTCATAATGGTTTTCTAATTACCACTTCATGTCAACAATTTTGAGCCAACTATCGTGTCATTCCACATCTGTTTACCTTTGTTAGAAATATGATGGAACCCAGGGAATTTTAAGGGATAAAATGCTGAGGATAAACTGATAGCCTCTTTACTGATATGAAGTAAGAGATTACAACTGTATACTCCCTTCTAGCAGAGAGCTTCGCGTAATGTAAACCAAGGCAATGTAAGTGAACCCCGGGGAATTTTAAGGGATAAATGTTGAGGATAAACTGATAGCCTCCTTACTGCTATGAAGCAAGAGATTACAACTGTCAAAATACTAAATAATTGCAATTGTGAGATATCGTATTAGTTTCTGATTCTTCATATTTCTGTTCTTGGCAGTTAATAGGAGGCTTGATGAGTGGGTGAAGCTAGAACAACTCGACCTTGATTCAGTGGAGGCTGTTGTTGATGAGAAAGTAGAGGATAAGGTAATAGTTCTAGTTTTGCCAAATATCTCTGCTTTTCCGAGTAAAGCCTGGGGTTGGTAGAATTCCATTTTGAACTTGGGCATTTTATTGAAATTTATTTGTACTATGATTACAAATTATTTCCTCTCATGACTTTCAATTTTTGGTGGCTATGGATGGCAAGATCTATTATTCCTCCATTTATTGGTTGCCTGGAATGATTCAGTCATACCTGCAGTCGCATGGGTTGACCATCTTTTGGCTAATACTGTCTAGCTCTCATTTAGACTATTGCAATTGTAAATTCCTAGGTGACAAGCTTGAAGATGACGCGCCATCAAAAGCGGAAGATTGATGAGACACATGTAGAGGTACTGGGTTCTCATCTCACACCCTGATCAATTGCATGCTTGCTCACAACACCTGCTACACTTTGCTCCTTGTACTTATGTGCTTCTAAGCAAGTGCTACTTCAAATTAAGTTAAGGCCTTTGCCTTAAAGTTTTTCTTGAAATGTATATAATTAGTTCTGGAACCCTGCAAAAGCTCATATATTTGAGCCAATTTTATACATGAAATTTGCATTTTCTTTTTACTGTTCTAATACACTTATTTGACTTCTGTGGATGAGTACTTTTATAGAAAGAACTGGACCGGCTCAATCTGGGGACCTTTCAAAATGAAAACTACTTTACACGCAAAGAGAAAATGATTTTAATACATTTCTTTCTTTCTATTTTTTTCTTTTTGGGGCTTTTGTGTGGGATTTCAGAGAGTAATTAACTCATGAAGTCTGATGGAACATGTAGTTTGGTGATATTTACTGCAGGATATATTTTATGAAAATCAAGTTAGAATCCAGTGGCTGCTCTGTTTCTTATAGTTTTATCACATTTTTTATTGCTTCAATTTAGGAGGGGCATGAGGAACTTGATGCTGCTAGCTTGCGAGAGCATGAGGAGTTTACAAAAGTGAAAAATATAGTCACTATTGAGCTTGGAAGATATGAGATTGAGACTTGGTACTTCTCCCCATTCCCACCAGAATACAATGACTGTGTGAAGCTGTACTTTTGTGAATTTTGCCTCAATTTCATGAAACGCAAAGAACAGCTTCAGCGGCACATGGTGAGATGTCCCTCGAAAACTGCTCTCATTTCCTTTTATATTTCTTTGCTTTATGGAGTGGCTATCTTATGGTTCACCTTACTTTTTTAAGGATGAGTACTCATTTGATCAGTTATCCTTAAAAGATAGCACTAACTTGTGGGTTTATATGCTTAACCGGAACTTTCTTATAGACCTTTTTTCTGCCCCATATTCATGCAGAAGAAGTGTGACCTTAAGCATCCCCCTGGTGATGAGATATACAGAAGTGGCACTCTGTCAATGTTTGAAGTACGCTTTTATCATGGCTTGTATTGTGTTGTTATTGCTATTTACTAATCAATATTGTGTTTCTGGCAATTAATTTTATTGTTCTTTTTTCCTCTCAGCCTTGTTTCTCTTATAATTGATCATTTTTAAGGCTTTGTTAATCTCTATTGTTGAAGGGCTTCCAGTGAATTACAATCAGAGTCGGACTTAATTTTTCTCCTTTGCACTTCTAGCCTTTTTTCATCTCCGTGAGATGAGATCTACATCAGTTCAATTTGTGGATTGATTGGACTCTCAGTGAACTTTTATCTTCGATGAATTTTAATGTGCTTTCACTTAACTGGTGACTGACATAAAACATTCTTGTTAATTTATTTGCTGATACACCTCGTTTCAATTGTAAAGATGGACTCCATGCAATCATTTACTGGTCGATTACTAACTATAAACTAAATACAATATTCTCCAATCTTACACTATCTCTGTGTGTGTGTGTGTGTGTGTGTGTGTGTGTGTGTGTGTTCATTGTTTTGATTTGATACTTGACTGTTTTACATTTTGTGGCTGCCTTCAATTATTATTTGTCTGTAAAACAGGTCGATGGCAAAAAGAACAAGATTTACGGGCAGAATCTCTGCTATCTGGCAAAGTTGTTTCTTGATCACAAGACCCTCTATTATGATGTAGACTTGTTTCTGTTTTATGTTTTGTGTGAATGTGATGATCGAGGATGCCATATGGTGGGCTATTTCTCGAAGGTAATGTTATTAGTTTGTTATCAGTTTGGTTTCTTATGGGATGTTTCAAATTCACACATGACCTTCCAATGACCTTTGGACCATTTATTTTGTCTGATCTGATATGCTGAGCATGGATTTTCTCAAACTTTACTGGAGCACTAGTCATTTATCTTGTAGTTCAGCTTTTATTTTATTTTTTTATTTGTTAACGTCTAGAGTAGTTAATTCTATGTTATTGATAGACGGAGTAATATTAGTTCTGTGAAACGAAGCACTTAACTTTCCCCTGTTTTCTTCTTCACTACTGTTTTTGTACTTATCGGTTGGTATTTTTCCTCCTATGATGGCTAACTGTATTAATACTTGTTAATACTTACTCTACATTTAATCATGAAGGAAAAACATTCAGAGGAATCTTATAATTTGGCATGCATCCTCACGCTTCCACCCTACCAGAGGAAAGGCTATGGCAAATTTTTAATAGCATTCTGTAAGCTTTACACCTCTTTGGATAATGGATCCGTTCTATATATTTTAACCCTATATGAACAACATCAGTTAATATGTCAAACTTGGAGCAGCGTATGAACTTTCTAAGAAAGAGGGCAAAGTTGGCACACCTGAAAGACCCCTCTCTGACCTTGGGCTGCTGAGCTACCGAGGATATTGGACCAGGGTTCTTTTGGACATCTTGAAGAAACACAAGGGTAATATATCTATCAAGGTAAGCATCCTTTGCGTTTCTTTCAAGGGATATATCTAATTACTTTCTTTGCTCAAAAAGTGAATCACTCATTTCTATTGAAGAAATTAAACAATTATGAATTCAATAAGTTGCTGGATATAAATTATTTTTTATTGTTTGGTTCACATGTTGTAATACATTCTGATTGGGTTTAGTTATTGAGGCTCGGATTCATTTGTCTATTAAGTTGGCTATTAACAATGCTGCATCAAGTTCCTCGTAGAATCTGGATGAGCAGGGAATGTTCATCCCAAAATGAGAGGCTTTTATTAAAAAAAACAAAATCATTAATTTTTTTATTTGTTTGAGAGACCAGATGCTACTGAAAAAAAAAATAAAAATTGGATATTGGATGCTATTGGGAAATAACATTTTTGTACATGAATATTTCTGGATGCTGAATATACTAGAAATTAATTAATTTGAGATATCGGGTATCAAAAATATTTTAGAGTGCATCATACAATTTAATCAAAATAAATTAGAATACATAAAAAAATAAATAAAAATTTCCCTCCCCCCAAAACTGGGGGATGAACATGCCCTGCTCATAGATGTGAGGGCATGTGGACCTGTTTCCATGTAAAGTGGTTTCTGCTGGAAGTCTCTTGATGATGTCTAAACCCAATTACCTATAACTATAATGCTGCATAATCATGATAATTAACGAAAGATATTGGATTGTTGATTAATTTATGGCATTATATATTTTGGTGTTTTTCTCATCGTCCCTGATATTGCACTTGCTCTTGAAAACTATAGTCTATGCTACTGAATCGGCTACTTTTCCACAGGAGCTGAGTGACATGACAGCCATCAAAGCTGAAGATATATTGACTACACTTCAAAGCCTAGAATTGATCCAATACAGGAAAGGACAGCATGTTATATGTGCAGATCCAAAAGTTTTGGATCGCCATCTCAAAGCTGCTGGAAGAGGCGGCCTGGAGGTTGATGTCAGCAAATTGATCTGGACTCCTTATAAAGAACAAGGGTGATGGTGATATATCATCAAAGAGACTTCTATTAAATGTAGCATAAGCTTGTATGGGTACAGATTCTAGGTTTGAGCTGTTAAATATCACCCCTTTCACTGTATGTGTTAGCAAAAAAGAGGCTTATTGTGTACTGGAATTAGCAATAGGTAAGAGGAAAATCAGAAGACCTTCGTAGTTGCTTCTCAACCCGCCCGTTTTGTTTCTCATGCTCTACGTTGTGCTGCATCTTTTGCGCACTGAGCTGGTGTAGCCTGGACCTGGAGGGCTGAACTGAGCGTACATCGTCGTGTCTACTGATTCTGACAGTTACGAGGCGAGTCCTCTGATGTACTAGTACATGTACTAGTATTTATAATTTGTGAATATTATGAGCTTTTAACGCCATTGTACCTGACCGTGCCCGTTGCATTCGGGGTTGAACTTTCTTCACTAAAGTACGCATGAGCATGATGTTGATTGATCAAAAAGTCGTGGGCAACTCTTCAACGAGTTGTTCTATTAGAGCTCGAGTTATCAATCCATGAATTTTTAGAAATATGTGTAATATATTTTTCTTTTTCCGACTTCTGTTTCTGTAGACTGATAAATCATAAATTTCCAACGTCTATGATTGTATCTAAACATTGCGCCCTTTAAGGGTTCAACTGCTTGCTTCCCATCATATGGCATTTTTAGGACCCTTCTCACTATTTATCCAATTTCCATCATAGAGCATTTTCAAGCATATTTATGTACAGAAAACAGATTTTACTGCTTTCTCGGTACAAAGCTTGTGACTTGAACAGAGACCACAAGTTGAGCTAGTACTGCAAATCTTGTCATTTACAACTTGAGTTTTCTGGTTAGCCTGGGTTCAACAGCCCCACGGAAGGTGCTAGAAGTTGAGTAGTAAGAAGCTAAACAAAATCATTTACTTTATCTTAAGATAAAATCCCACTCAGTGAAAAATCAAATTGCATCTAATAATCATACACTATTAGGCTGTGGAAGAGGTCTCGGATGATGAATATGTTGAATTTGAAGATTTCTCAGGTCAACCCCGCCTGACCTCCTTTTCCAGAGACTTTCTGCTTCCCTTTCTGCCTCCGATTTCTGTGCTCGCTTTACCACCGGCAATGGAGGGTCCATCTCATCAATAGTTACAGCAAAACTACTCTCGTCTCTATTCCTACCATTCCTTGCCGAATCTCGACGCCTACCACCACAACTTGTCGCCGCGTGAGTAGTATCTGGAGTGCTAGTGCTTAGATTCTTGGCATAGAAAATCTTTCTGAGGTTGGAGTACTTGACCAGAGCAGAGAAGGGTGATGTTAATGAAGCGTTACTTCTGATGGTGAGGCTGATGATTCCACGTGATTGCGAGGTAGCAGGCAACCCAACTACTTTGTTGTTCCTCTTCACTTGACCCATACAGCCGATTCTAGGGGACAAGGGTTCATCGGAGAACGACACCGTCCGGTTCCCCCTCCGTGGAGCACTCACATCTTTGATCATTGACGGCCCGGAACAGAGCATCGGCAGGAATATGCTTCTCTGGTGATGATACTTGTTGTAATGACCATGATGACGATGTTCATGATCATTCATATCCTTCCTCAGCTCAATCAGAGCGAAAGTTCAAAGCGAGAGAAGAGAAAAACAGAGAGGGCGAGAAGGAAGAAGATAAGAACAAGATAGAACGATCAAGTTGTCATATCTGCGCATACATGGAGTTAGAGTTTGGCAAGATTAATGTTGTAGATGGTGAAGTTTTTTAAGTTTACCCGGTCATGTGGGGAATAAAGAAAAGAGAAAAATGATCATTAGGAAGAAGGAGCGATGGAAGAAGAGAAGGAGAGGAACAGGACCACTTCATTCATTGGTGGATTATATTATTAGAGTTTAGCGCAGACAAATATTCCCGTCATAATTATAATTTTTTTTTAAAGAATTATAAAAATTTTTATAAAAACTAATTACATTATTTTAAAATATTAAAATTTATCATTTTTTTAAATTATATTATTTAACTTATAAACTAATATATAATATAATAAAACATATATAAATATAATTAAATAATATAATTAATTTTTTTAAAAACATTTAAAAAACCCTTATAATTACATTCGGAAGAAATATTTAAATTTAATTTAATGCGAGTAGTACTGTATGATTGAGAGATTTGAATCATCTTTTGATCTGTTCCAACAACCAGATGATCATCCCTGATTCTGAAACTAACTGCACATGCTGCTCCATAAATCATAGGCTTGAAACACCTTTGTCTTGTTCCCTCCAACCCCAAGTTTGTATTGGGGAATGATCCATGCGCTGAGTTGATTACTCATTTTATTATTATTAATCCAAAATTGCAATAGCATTTGGGAATGAGGTTTCCAAGAAGTCAAAAGAGTCAAAGACAATAATTATGTATGAACAGTGGCCTTGGCAATATAACCATGCCCTGTTATCCGCCATTACCTCTAGCTCATTATATTCTTAATTTGATCAGGTGCCAGCACTTTTTTTTAAAAAAAATTGCTAGTCAAAGAGGCATTAAGAAGGGAAAATTATACAGAGGTCTCAAATAAAGAAATTTACGTCAAAGAGGTTCTGAAAACATAAAAAATTATTGTCAAATCCTGTAGAATTATTAATTGCGAATAACAACCCCATGACAGCCCCTAAAGTTGTTAATAGGGTTCTTACAGTAATTTTTCTATTCTCGATAACTTTTTGATATAAATTCCTTTACTTGGAATCTCTATATAGTTTCTCATTAAAAAAGAACAATTATTGCCCACCTATTTGAATTTTTTTTTTAAAAAAAATCATCAGTTATTACTAGTCCTCTAGTATTAATTTGGGTTAAGGGGTAAAAATGTCTATGAACTTTTTTCAAATGGGTATCTAGCACCATAAACTTTCGTAAGGTACGAAAGTGCTTATAAACTTTTAAAAATGAGGCAAAAATAATACAATCATTAAATTACCCAAATTGTGTTACTTTTTGAGTAAGTGGGACCCATAACTTTATTTTTTATAAGGGCAAAAATGCTCATGAACTTTCTTCAGCTCATCAACACCATAAACTTTAAGATGTAAAAAGTGCCTATGAATTTTTAGTTGATATTATCTCATCTCTATATTATCCAATTTCAATATCCCTTTCTCGTCCGTAAATCTAAGATAGTAGGAAACTAGTAAAATAATGCTGGTAAAAAAAAATTTAGGGAAAATTTTAGAAAAATACCAAGGGAATGTGAAAGAGATAATTCAGTGTGCTGAAATGTAAAAATCCTAAATAAGTCATTCAATATGAATCTGAAATTTTTTACTCATCTGGAATTTTTACAATTTTGAAAATTTTGAGAAATTACTTAAATACCCTTAGATTTTATTTTAATAAAAAAACTCCCTAACTCCTACCAGTCGTCAGAGCTTTGGTGCTTGTGGTAAGAGGTCACGACCATCGCCACATAGCTAGTGACCTTACCTACGGTCAATCAGCGCCGGTGCTAATACAAGTTGTTAATATAGACACTATAATTGTTAATATAAATAATCAAGTTCATAGGCATTTTTGCACCCCACAAAAGTTTATGGTATTGGATGCCCATCTAAAAAAAGTTCATAAACATTTTTGCTTTGTAATCCTATAAAAAATAAAATTGTAAGTCCCACTAACCCAAAAAGTAATGTCATTTAGGTAAGTTAACAGTTACAATATTTTTATCCCATTTTTAAAAGCTCATAAACACTTTTACACCCTATGAAAGTTTATGATACTAGACGCCCGTCTGAATGAAGTTCATGAGTATTTTTAACCCATAACCCTATTAATTTAGTATGCCCCCAATATCTTTTCACACACAAATCAAATTTTTGCCTAAGGATGTTGTTGTTTTCTAGGCATAATAGACATCTTAGTTCACTCCTACAACTTAAATTTGTGTCATTCTTTTCAAGAGAAATGTTACTTATGAGCTCAACCAATAACTTAACTATATGCCTTATTCTAACTTGGTATAATGTTGACTGTTTTTTTACCATTTGAGTTTTACACTGCTGGCACGGCATGTGGCATAAGTTGAAAATAATCTAATGTTGATGTGGCATTGGTATAATACTCCATCTAGTAAAAACACGCCACCTCAGCTACTTAATTCTCACAATCATCGCTGGACCTCACCACCCTTGCTTGATTTGCATCTCCTTATCTTGGAACGTGGACATAATGCAAAAGCTAAATTACGGCGGCGTCTAAACTGGGTATCAAGGTTGGCGTGTTTTGCGGGAGGCGGGGCCCATCAGTCTTTTCTCGACTCGCACCACGCATAACACGTGTCTCGTTTTGCGCCTTCCCATGCCTATCCCTCTGTATGGTTCTGACCTTTGACCATCAGTTTCTCATTTGTTTTAGTTTTTTGTCAAAATGATTTTCTCGCGTTTTGCAGTACTAATAGTACTTTTAAAAACGTTGTTTGTTCAAAATTTGACCCATGAAGTACTTTATAAAATGTTGTTTGCTAAGCTATTGACCCATCTAATAAATATAAGGGTAAAGGGTTAAATTTATCATGGTAGTATGTTCAGAGAGTTGATTCGCCCTGGAAGTTTCATAAGGGGTGAATTTGCCCCGGAAGTTTTAAAAGTTGGGTAATTTTGCTCCTGCCGTTAGTTGATTAAATATGTTGAGTTGATAGTCCACAGGTCATCCATTTTATTTTTGTTAAAATAAAAATTTGTCCCAACTTTTTAAATCCGTTATTTTTTATCATTAATTAACCAAATATGGTGAATTGCAGTCCACATGTCATCCAGTTTATTTTTGTTAAGATAGAAATTTGTCTCAAAAGTTCATCTGTCGTCTAATTCATCTTTTTTAAAAGTTAGTTTTAAAAGTTTCAGAATAATTTTTTTGCTTAGTAAAAATACAATAGATGACTTGACAGTTTAATATATTTAATCAACTAGTGATCAACTAACGGTAAGAGCAAATTCGCCCTTTATTAAACTTTCAAGACAAATTCGCTCCTTTGGACATGCTTCCATGATAAATTTCCTTCTTTACCCTAAATATAACTATGATTGGAGTTCAACAAAGATGACCTTATCCCAGGCCCTATATTGTGTCAAATAAGATCATTCCTTTTTTCCGGTAAACCATCTATTCCCTTAAAAAAAGAAGATGAAACATGTTTAGTGGGGATGAAATTTAATTAATTTGGGGAACCAATCACATGCAAATCACGTGCACAAAATCGATTACCTATGATGATGCGTTTGTTTGCGGCCGACAGGCATTGATCGTGTGCGTGTGGCGGTCTCCTTTGGTATGCTCTCGCGTGTTTTGGGTTTTGGCTCCTAGGCTCAGAAATTTAATGAACACCTCCTATCCTGTCCTACGTAGGATTGGACGTCCCACAACATTTGTTGGTTTTTCGTGCAATAACAATAATGAATTGGATTAACGCCAACAATAATATTCTTTCTGATTAACAACACTTCATCATCCCCATGATTTTATTGAGCGAGTTCGTGAAGTTTCATATCAACTAGTTTCTGCTGTTACATCAATAAATATCCGGAAAAACCATTCATGTGTGGCTTAATTATTAATTGTCAAAAGTTTCTCAAAAGAAGAAAGAAAACCAAAAACTTAAGCACCCGAGTCATACGGATCTTGTATAGAAGCGTGGAAAAAGTACAGAAAAGAGGGAATGATTTAAGGGTGAGGGTGAGGGTGAGGCTGCATGACCATATTACTGCCCAAGAGGGCACGCTTGTATGTGAGCAGATTAAGGCTGTGTTTGGAAGTGCTGTTCCCAATAAAATTCAAGTGTAGAGTGTAGACATTAAAACAAAATCCTCTCTCTGATGGCTGATAATTAGATTTTGCTTCTGATGATGCAGTTTGTAACGCATGCTCACCTGACTGACAAAGTTGACTGATCTTGCAAATCGGTTTGAAAGCCCAAACAACAGAGCATGTACAGAATATTCCATGCCAATCTGAAACTCAACCGGCCCCACAAATAAGGCTTTAACAGGAAATATAATACTCCTCCACTTAAGTTAAATTGATGGCTATATAGATTGGGCCATAACTAAGTTAACGGTAATCCCAATACCAGATTGGTAAAAAGGAAGGATTCTCGAGATCTAGTTCAACTGATTAAAAAACAATAAATATATCCTCAATTGTACAAATTGGTCATTCAGGAAAAAAAAACGAATAAATACACTTTAAATATTAAAAATTTTAAAAAATAACTTAACTTTAGTAAATGATAAATAAAGGGCTTTAACTAAAACTCAACAAAGAATGAGTAAAAACAACTAAAACTCAATACTAAAAAATCAATAGAGAATTACTAAAATTGATTAATTTTTTTATCCATCATTCGTCATTTACCAAATTTAAATTATCTTTCAAGATTTTTAATACTTATAGAGTTTTTATTTATCCATTTCCTTGATCATTCCGCCCAAGAAAAAAGCAAAAAAATGAATGTATTGCATGTGCTCTAGGATGGGTATATTTGAATCTCAATTGTAAAGCCTTTTCTTACATCAATTCCACTGCGTGAGATCGTGCCTGGATATATATATTATCACATTGAACCGTATCATTGAAACAATTAATACATCGATTTTCATTACAAAGAACACGACAGACATCTAAAAAAGGAATGTTGACAAATAAAATAAAATAACCATAAGGAGAGAATTAAAAATGAAAAAGAAAAAAGAGGCCTATCCATATCCTCCAACTTCCAAGAGCAAGAAAGACGTTATGAACAGATCTGTAAATCCACATTAATGCCGTCCAATCCCAGACTTGAGCGAACAGCTTCAATGAAAATTTTCTGTCATTTCTGTATATATGGTTGGATTTGTCTGAAAATCGCCTTATTAGTTCCAACCAGGCAAAATTAAACTTGTCCATGGAATCAGAGTTTAAGATAAAGCATTCCAAACAGCTCCTTCCCCTTCGCCACATTTTTTGTGGACATATTTAATCTTCTCCACAGATTTGCAGATTCCACTGCAGCTCCAATCAAATGAAGCAACGCATGTGTTACCTGCCTGCGCCTTCCACTCACAATCTATACAAAAAAGCATTAACCGCATATGAGAACCACACCCAGAAGAACCTTAGGTGCTTCTTGAAAGTCGAAACTTGAAACAATCAGATACATCTTACACACCTGGGGGAGTTCCACAGCACATATTGCGGTCATCAATGTGCTCAACTTCGAGACCGATGAACCATGAACCAAGTGAGACATCTTCATTAGCATACTTGTGTAATATTGGCCTGCACTCACAATTTGCACTTCCATCATTATTCATGGCCTTTATATATAAATACATGCACATTTTTCTGTATCCACCCTGTTAAAAGAATTTAACCCAGTAGTGCAAAATAATATTCTGTGCAACAGCAAATCTGTTGTGAGGCTAAATATCAGTTCAGATGTCAAATGCTAAACTACTGAACTGATTGTTAGATATCAACTAAAAAAGTAAACACGTATTGCTCGGCGATCAGTAGATAGTGATTACTTATTGAATGGGAAAATCATATCCTTACTGATTAATGGAAACGTAGGTAGCCAGATCCTTGGAAATTGCGTATATCTGTCCAGTGGCATGTCGGAAATATTTGTTCCCTTCTTCTCCAAACTTCCAGAACTCAGGCTCATGATACTTGACATCCCTACAAATATGAAAACATATTTTTAATATGAAACCAATCTACTACATGGGGCACAGGAAAAAAATGGTGAGGTGGACTTACTTTCGGGAAAGAACGGGTCCAGATTTCATACACCCAATATAGACTCTTGGTTTTGAACGATGGCGAGCAAGAGTTGTTGCCAAGACCCCTAATTAGCAACACAATAAAACTCTACTTGTGAGGATAACATGAAACTCAAGAAAGAATTTGAGATTCCTGAGACAGTGTATACCTAAGTTGACATGGACATCATCATCCACCTTTACATAAAAATCTGCATCCCATTTAGCAACTGCAGCAGAGAAGAAAGTCTTTGTCTTTGCAGACAGTTCATGATACCCTTCAACATGTTCCTAAATGACAATTTGTAATCAGGATTATAATCCCTGCTGGATATCCTAGATCATTCTCACCTGAACAATTCTTATGAACTTTCTTACCAGTCGAAGGAAGTCATGGTGCTGGGCATCTTCTGAATCAATAGCTCGATCAAGAATACTGTTGGAAGTTGCACTGAGACGATCACAAACATCCATCATGTCAGTTTCACAATTTTGTAATTAGCAGCCCGTTGTCTCAGATAAAAAAGTATTGATTTACGTAGTAATTGTGCCTTGTCAAACCTAGAAACCAAAAATATTTTTTCCAAGCCTTTCTTTTTAATTAAACAATATTTTGAAAATATTCCCAAATCCCTAATTATTTTAAACAGCTAAATTTGAAGGATGTTGTGATTTAGCTAAATATTGGCTGTCAGAGTAAAGGCACTCGTGAAATGACCAGAAAAATGAAGTGCTCTTGAATGGGTGGAGCATAAAGAACTAAAGAAAATATAAGAAAGAGTAGTGTATACTTCAGGGGAAGGAGTAATTTCAAGAACATATGCTGTCAATAGCATTTAGACATTTGCCGTAAAAAGCAGATTTAAAACAGGTTTCAACGAGCTTGCGGCCGACAATTTAAGGGCTGCAAGTAAGGAGAGATGGCAAAAGCCTATTTTGAGGAAATTTGCCCTGAGAATTCAAACAAGGATTAGAGGTAAGGTACTATGGCTTCATATTGTATTTATGAAATCGTTTTAGAACCTGTCAAGTATACTTATTAAACACTATTGATCAGTGAGCAATATCAGTTGTCAAAATCCATAATCCTATCATGATTAAGTGACCATATGGTTAATGGATAAAGCTTTTCAATCAGAGAATCATCCGAGAAATTACCTGTGTCCAATCATAAATCTGATGACAATTCCTTTCTCACGTTCCAATCTAAGGAGCTGTTCCCCTGACCAAAGGTATGACCAAAATCCAAACTTCCATGAGAAATCACTTACAAATAAAACCAACTTTCCACCAGAAATTTGTTACCTTGTGGCATCCAAGTCTCCCTAACTGAATCTCTCCGCTTCCTGCTACTGAAAGCTGTATTTATGCCGATCACTACAAACGCCTTCTTCTTGGGAGCTGCTTCCGTAGATATCTCAGAGTTGATCGCCGCAGAGACTTCTGAGGCCCCTATTTCTCGAGAACTCCTGGCTGCTGCTAATTCCATTTGAAGCATGGCAACTTGTTTGTCTAGAGATCTGGCATGCATCCGAAGAATTGAGCAACAGTAAATATTCAGCTACAACCGCCATTGCAGGCAAATCTAACGAAATGGAATCAGATTCAAGCCAAAACTTACTGGATAGCTTCGTGAGTTTTGTAAACTTCGCCTATCACGTCCTGGTTCCGTGCAGGCTTCTGATATAGAAACAAAACCCAGAGATTTCAAAATCAAAGAAAAGAATCAAACGTTTTAAGAAAGGCAATTGAAAAACAGTGGCAAAAGACAAATGCCTTTTCAGTAGTGGACTCCTTGGAGACGACTTGCAGCTCCTTATTATTCCGATGAAGCGAAACAAGCTGGCCGTTTGAATCAGTTGGTTCCCACAGCCTGCAACAACCACGATTTCCAGTCACAACAGAGTTCATAGAATCAAAACATGAAAAGCAAGCTAAAGTTTTCAATCATATTCTTGTTTTGGTTTAAAAAAAAAAAAAAACTGAAAGATCAGAGTAATTGAAATCCAGAGCGAGGAAGAGACCTGCTTGCGATGAGCATACCCAGGACGAATGAAGCGACAGAGAAAATGGGAACCCATTTGGCCGAAACCTTATTGGAGTTGCGATACTTCATTTTCCAGTTGTGAATGGAGGTCTGGGTCTGTTTCAGGGAGGGCATCAAAATAAAAATAAAAATTAGAGCTTGGGAATGAACTATAATGTCAGAAAAGGAACGAGTCTCAACAACTCTTAAAGGTCATGTTATTACTACTACCGTTAAACTCGTGGTTAAATAGTATACTTTTCCGGAGACCGTCAACGGTTCGGCAAGACAAAATTTGGTTATTTTTGACATTTATTGCCTCCTCTCCAATGGCGTCTGTCGCCAGTCACGCCTTGAGTTTAGTTGTGTGTTATAATTGGACATATTTGACCTGTCTTTGATTTGTTTTTTCCAATCCTATCGGTACAAGAAGGAAAAAAGAAAGAGAGAAGGAACTTTATCTTTATCGCCAAGTTTTGTGCTCTTTACGGCTACAGTAAAACAAAGGGCTCGTTGATCCAAATATTGGATAGGAGGAAATGGAAAGAGAGAAAACATTACCCCTTCCTATTTATTCTGTTGAATTTTAAAAAAAAATTTTAAAAAAAATATTAAAAAATTTAATTATATTACTTTAACATATTAAAATTTATATTGACTTATGAACTACTATATAATGTAATAAAACGTAATATATAATATTATTAAATAATATAATTATTTTTTTTAAGTTTTTTTTACGATTCTCTAAAAAAATTAATAAGACTTTATAAATAGGAACAGAGATAATATTTAAATGTATATGTGCCCTATTCACTTTAACAAAAGACCATTTTATCCTAAATAAAAAAAATATTACTATTGAAATGTATAGAAGATAAAATGATTTTTTTATTAGGATGAGTATGTTCTATATATATTTAAATAATAATTTCTCTTCCTTCCCTTTTCTTTTCTTTTCCTTTACTCCATTTAAAGGCACCTAAGATTTCATTGATTCGTAAGATTTTTTTTTTCCCCTATGCCACTGTGTGTGAAAGTAATGGTGTATAACTTATTTACTGTCTACTAAATTACAACATTTTTTTACTTTTTTTTTTTATTAGAATATATGTTTAAAATTTTAATGAATGGGTAAATTAAAAATAAGCATTAATTCTAAAGATAAAATTAAAAAATGAGTATTAATTATTTTATAAATATTTTATATTATAGATAGGACGAGTACTCAGTCATGGAGTAAGAAAAAACGATGGAAGGAGATGATTTCTTGGGAGCTTCCCTGTGAGGTCTGAGCTGAAGCGTTGATGGCCAATGCCGTGGCCTAACTCCTGAGTGGGGCCTCCTTAAAAGTCAATGTTGGACCCAACTTTCCAAATTTCAAATTGAGTGGGCCTGCCACTGTGTCTGGAGAATACTTGTTTCTTTGAAAACGCGGATTTAAAAGCAAAATTTCTCTCACATGTTTACTGCATAAATTATAAAATCAATTTTAAAAAACTAATTCAAAAACAGACACTTCTTCCTCATGACATAATATAACAGGGAACACAAAGAAATATCACGAACTATGTATTTTTGCAAACTGAGATATCATTGCATCAGATATTCAAATGGAAGTTTAGAGATATTTCAACTTCTTCCTTATAATTTGCTATCATTTTAATTTTAATCTTTATAATTTTGAAGACTAGGTTTTAGTTCTTCAATAGCCAAAATACTTACAGGCTTTTATTAAAATATAGGGTTTTAAATTTTAGACAAAAAAAAAACTTGATGAACAAAAACACAATTGTTTGAAGTTATAGGACTCGTAATTACAACGAGGGTAAATTATAGGTATCATTTTATTCACTCCTATTTTAAACGTGGTTCAATTATTTTGAGTAAAGAGATGTAGTTGGTATCAAAAAGGAATAAAAACATATAGTTATATTTAGCTTTTTTAATAAAATATAACAAACAGTAAAAATTTTAAGCAAATACTATAAAAAAATATTTAACCAAATATAACACCACAAATCGTTCTTAATATGAACAATTTTTGCAAATTGTTCATTCTAAGAACAATTTGTGTTAAAGTCAGGTGAGTTGAAATGAATTTAGCTGAAGTCATTCAAAAATTGAACGACTTGTACCTGACACATCAAGCCACAAGTCGTTCAGGCCATGAACGACTTGCACAAGTTGTTCATGGCCTGAACGACTTGTGCAGTCGTTCAAGGGTTGAACAACTTGCCAGTTGTTTACCACCCCCTCCCCTATTTCTATGCATGCTCGACCGCTTGCATCGTCCTTCTCCCTTTTCGTTTTTTCCTTTGCAAGCTTTTATCACTTTAAATAATTTGAAGATGGTAAAACACGTTGTGCTTTGTCTATAAATAGGCTACGCTTCTCTTCCTTTACATTCACTTCTTCATCTTGAAAAATTTCAGTTCCGTCCTTCCTATCCACTTCTTTCTTCAGCTTCCTCCTTCCTCCTTCATATTCATTTCTTTCTTCAAGTTCCTCCTTCATATTCACTTCCTTATTCGTGTGTGTGTTGTCCCTCCTTCCAGCCTCCTTGTCCATTCTTCACTTGTTTAGATTTTTTTTACTTACTCTGTGCTGGTATTTAGAAGTTTGGGATTCCTATAATTATAATCTTACTAATTATAATGTTGCTATTTATCTTATTTGTAGGCGTTCTGTGTTCATGAGGAACTTGAAAGATGAAATATGAGCTTATTTAACTGTAAGTATACTGTGTTATATATTATTACTATAAAGTGTAAGATGTGAAAATTTTAAATTCAACCGTATTATCCTCTTCTGAATATGTGATTCTTTTTTTTTTTATAGTTCAAACTATGTTATTTTGTCTATATGAAATTTGTGCAATGATATATAAAAAGAACTTTTGAATATTATTATTGTATAAAGAAGTAGCATGTTATATAGTTCATACAAAATCAATTGTAATGAACATGATAAACTTTTAACGTTATCTGTGAAATTCAATGTCTCTGTTTATATTTTATGGTAGTAAAAGAAATATGTACTTTAGAAAAAACATGTTTACTCATGCATAATGAAATGAAATGAAATTTAGAAATAGAAAGAACTCATTCCTGTCTGTACCTTTTTTTTGTTGAAAAAATAGTTGGGTTAAATGGCAATCTGCCCCTAATGTTATTTCTCAATTGCAATTTTAGTCCCAACATTATTCTTAGTGCAATTTCTATTCCATTGTTTTTAAATTGGTGTAATTGAGACCCTCATGGATAGAAACAAATAGTTGACTATTAGTTGACTTAATTTTGCTTATGTGGCATGCCATGTGGCATCTTTCTTTCATTTTTCTTCACCTTGCTTTAAATCTGTGTTGCTTTTTCTGACGATTGAAAGTTTCCTCTTTTAACCTATTCATTTGATCTATTCCTCATAAATTCTCAATTTGAGATTCATAAATCGTCACTAAATTGTTTTACACACATTTTCTAGGCATTTATTTGTCACTGTTAGTTTTTTATGTGATGATTTGTTGCTTCTTACACATTTTTTACATGGGCTTGTCAGAGTGAGCAATTCATGCTTGATCTGATATAGGTTCAATTTCGCAAATTTTGGTCAGTATCTACCATGCATGCTTCGTGTTATTAGTGAAGAAAAGCTAGGTGAGTTCAATTTTTTAGGTTTTGGAAAATTTCAAGTTAAGGGATTTGTGAAGTAGGCATGGTGGGTAAGGATGATGTTTTAGCGATCGACCTCTTGGTTGGCGTCTCTCTCCGCCACACACAATCTAGATGGCGAGGCAAAGGACTTCGTAGATTTGGATGGGAGTGTTGGTGAACAGAGTAACTCATAGGTACCCTCTCACTCCATTAACCCCTCGATCGCAGCAAAATTGCAAGGCTTGGTCGTTTTTGCCGTCGTTACAGCCTCTGCCCAGAGGAGCTTAGATGATTAGCCCAAAATAAATCTAGGATTGAAGACGATCGGAAGATGATATGAAAAAGGAGTGGCAATAGAGGATGCAAACAGCGGTGGACAAAGTCGTCACCATCGTCGACAAAATGAATCACCATATTCAAGTGGCAGTGATATCTCAATCACCACCTTCCTCCACCATGATATGCCGCTTTCCTTCGTCTGCCATGACATCGAAGTGTTTGTGAAGATCCACCAACAGATATGGGAGGAGAAGTAGTGATGGTTGTGGAGGTAGCATTAGGTGGGTGGCGACGACGAGGGGTAGCGACTAGCGATGGACTGATTGTGAAGTTGAGAATCTCAGAGCTAAGATCTAGCCATGGCAATATTGGCGAGTAAGGAGGATGCATGGCAATAGGTTTAGATACAACTGGCACAATATGTGGGACCCACATAATGAATTTCACGCCATCTACAACTTCTGTTAGCTAGGGTCTCAATTGCACCAATTTTAAAAACAATATGATAAAAATTGCGTCAAAAGTAACATTGGACTAAAATTGCAACAGAAAAATAACGTTGGGGGCAGATTGCTACTTAACCCAAAATAGTTTTATACTGTTATTAGGTGTCTGATCTGGCACCTACATCTACCCACTTTATCCGTAGAAATAGAAAATAATACATATATTATAGTTAGAAAAACTTAGAAGCATGTTTGGATGAAAATATTAGAGATAATTAGTTGGAAATATTTTGTAAGGTAAGGAATTTTTTTTTTCAAATAATCTTTTAGTCCTTATATACTTAATATTTGTAAATGGAAGATTCCAAAATAATATTAATAAAATAAATATATCATGAAGGTGATGATTCACTAAAAATACTAATACTAAAAGTTTTAGGGTTTAATTTTTTATCAATTTATTCTTGATCAATTAATAACTTGTAATGCATTAATTAGGAAATATAATAGATGGTAGAAAGGAGAAGGTGTATATATTTGCAAATGGACAAATTTGTTATGGGCCTTTCGGTGTAACATTTGAGTGTGATAGTGTGAAAGTAATAAAAGTTGACCCAAATATAAGTTTGGACAGACTAAAGCAAGTGATTAGTAGGAAGTTTGAACTTGGTCCCAATCAAATTATGACAAACCTAGTATATAGATATCCTACATGGTTAAATCCGCCACACTACTGACGATATAATTTGAAAGAAGATGCAGATGTAGAAGAAATGTGGAAAATGACTCAATTATTACCAACTTACAAGAAATGTGCGGAGTTGTATGCCAACATATGTGATTTACCGTATGATGGCAATGTTGAGTCACAACAGATGAAGAATTTTTGTGGAAAGATGCTTCCATCAAGTAGCAACAACATTAACGTAATGCAATAGGGACCCATATTTACAAATGAGGAGCAATATTTTCACTCATTTGAGCCTCCCCTAATGAGTTACACTAATAGACTAGCATCTCCTCTACTCATGTAGAAGACATTGTTGATAAGGATGAGGATGAATATGGTTTTTTCTTGAGTGGTGCTGACGAAAATGATGATGAAGAAAGTGATGATAACTATGAAGTGATGAATGACCACAATGATCGTGCAATTGCCTTCCTATCGCAAATTCATGATGAGACACATATGCCACATGAGTTCAGTCATATAGAAGAAGGTCTAAATTTTAGTGACAATGAAGAGTTATTTATTAGAAAGAGGTTCGTCAACATCCGAGTGCTGAGACATGCAATCAAGCTATACTTTGTTCAAGTGCATCATACATTTATGGTATATGTTAGCTACAAAAAGTATGAAGAATACCGATGTATACACTATAGAGACAATTGCAATTGGAGAGTCAGGGCTTGTAGGAAAGAACATAAAAACTTCTGGGAGATCACAAAATACAATCATCCCCACACATGCTTGAACACATCCTTGACTCAAAACGCATCCTCATGCGTTGTCCATCAGTTTGACAAAAGAGTAACAATGTTTGAAGTTGTTGAGCCACACAATGTCCTATCCCAGCAATTTGGGAGGTGTTGCAAGGTGAACTTGGCTGAAAGAAATGTGACTGTAGAGAGTTTCAAGCGGAACGATTTCCGTGCATGCATGTTATTATTGCTTGTGCATGAGTAGGCATTGACCACTTATAATACGTCCATCAGGTGTTTAGGTTAGAAACCATGAAAATGGCATATGATAATGAGTTTCAGCCTATAGGCCATGTGATATATTAGCCACAATTTACCTGTCCTACTATGATACCTAATCCAGCAAATGTAGGAGAAA
>JBAGKO010000011.1:3491198-3501227 GCA_037177275.1 Acacia concinna
TACAAAATTTAGTAAGTCACACAAGTCCAAAATAATCATTTTTGGGTTTGATTTCTCTAAAAATAATTATAAAATCATAAAACAATCAAATAAAAAATATAAATAAATTAAAACTATTTACTAACATCCCTATACACTCTTATAGTCTTATATTGTTAAAACTCAAAACTTTCTCAAAACCATAACCCAAACATTTCCTCTAATCAGAGCAAAATCACTATCATTAAAAAGCTAAAATTATTTAAAATAATTCTGATAAAGAATTTTCATGAAAGGAGATTGATTTGAGTACATATCTGATCTCAAATGAAGAACTCTAGATTGAAGGAACAATATTGCTAGACGGAAAAGAACTCGCAATTTCTCTCTCACTCTCGATGTAGCTACGTGAAAGGAGATATGAAATTGAATAAAATAGATATTAACATACCCACACGATCAGCACCAACACATGATTGATGTTTGTTTGTCTTTTTCCCTTTTTCATTTGCCAATCTTCCGCCTCTATAATTATATATATATATATATATATATCTCTTTTCTTCCTCCTCTTTGTCACTATTATTATTATCTTTTATTAATCTCTTCTATATATATGTAGTAATAATAATAATAAAGTATTATTATTTCTACATTTTCATTTCCACTAATTTCTTTTATAAGTATAATTCAAACTTTTATTAAACAATTTCTTTTTCTATTTTGTTTTTTTTATATATATATCTTTCTTTTTTTCTCTCATTCATATAAAAATGTTAAAAAGAATCCCTTAATTCTAGCTCTAAACTCGTGATTATAGGATTTGATTTAGGATTTGAGTTGTTTATGAAATATTCTGATTTTAATTTTCTATTTATTATCTCATTTATTGTTTGATTGTAATTACTAATTTCCTCTTATCTCATTAGTCTATTTATTACACTTTTTTCTATTAGAATAATACACATAAATAGAGAGTAAGATTATACCTCTGATTTAAAATAATATATATATATATGTACATTTGTTTCATTAATATATGTATATATAGATATATTAATAACAATATGATATTGATAAATTACTATTATCTCTATATTTTCATTCATTGGTTTCTTTTACAATTATAATTTATATATTTATCGAACATTTTCTTAACAATTACCCAATAAATATATTTATTATAAATAATTATTTCATAATTGAAATTAAATTCTAATCTAAAAATTAAAATGACTAAAAAAGAGGGTGAGAAAGTGATAGAGAGAGAGATAAGGACAAATTCCTCTTTTACAAAGATTAAGAAAATTTCATATTCCTGCTTAAGTTTTAAAGTGACTTTTTTTTTTTTAAATAATACATTGATTTGCCTTTTCATATTTTTTTAAAGATTTTTCATAAATATTTTCTTTCCTTAATCCTTCTCCGTCATTTTCCTTTTAGCAAAAACACGTGAGGCTAGATATAGGTTAGACAGCTGGCGTTGTCCAATAACTTGTATTTTCACACACGGATCATCTCGTGCTGACATGCCAAAACATAAACTTTGATTATTTTCCCTTTTTTCCTTGAAAAAACAATTGTAAAATAAAAAAAAAACTACATTTGTGAGTTTTTTTTGGTACATATATTGTGAGTTTTATCTCACAATTATAGCGTGATAACAACCTACACATAAAACTACGGATGGCATGGAGTTTATATTTGACATTCAAATACAAAATTTAAAAATAACAAGATTTTAGGGACGTTTTGATGATACACAATGATATTAGAATTTCAGAACCTAAATATACGGTTCAATTCCCTCTTATATTTTATATTAATTTTTTTTCCCTATAATTCCTCTATTTTATTAAAACAAATTACTACGTCTAAGCATCAAATCCATGTCGACTGTTTTGGAACAGTAAATTATAAGGCAGACATATGTACCCCAGACCTTAAATTCCCAAGCATTTTATTCGTTGACTTTATGACAATATGCTCTATCTTTCTCCTGCGCTATTATGGTACTTATTTTACTCCTCCTCCTCTCTCCCTCATAACGCTGTCCTCTCCTCATACGGTTATACTTAATGCCCCATCCCTTCTTATTGTCACATCACATGTTCTTTTCTGCGTTGCCTCATATATTACGCACCAAAATTTGAATAATATAAAAAACATCAAGAATTTTTTTTAGAAAAAGACAATAAAAATATGTAAATTCTAATTCTGAGTAATAATATTTAGAAATTTTAAATTAGTCTTTTTATATTTTTTTTGTATAATTATAAAAATGACATTGAATTTTTAATAACATGAATATCATAATTCACAACAAGAATATCTAAATTAACAACCATAAAAACATTTAGGTGCTACGAATTTACGTTATGAGTTGTTTGTACTGTTGTTGTTAATTGAAACATTCTTGTTGTGAATTATTATACTCGTATTATTAAAAATTCAGTGATATTTTTATAATTACACAATAAAAAAAGTATAAAAATATTTATTTGAGATTTCTAAATCTTTTTGTTGTGAATTAAAAATTTTATATTTCCATTATCTTTTTTGGGATTTTCCCTAACATCAACGTTTGTATGAAATTAATATATATAGTTCTGATTTTTTTGGATGAATATTTTCTTTTTCTTCCTACACCAAATAAGCCTGAACGAAGTCAAAAAGTATTTTCCCGCGTCTTTTTCGTGCAGGGGAATTATTCTTGCCTTTCTGTTAGGAGTATATTATTTTTAAGAAAAAAAACATTTTGTAATGTTTAGATTGTCGTTTTGATGTTTCCGTGTAAGTTTTTTTAAAAAATGAGGGTATATTTTTGAAGAGTTGAAAACTGTATTATTAGTACTTAAGATAGTGTCCCCTGTCCACATGTATATATCATTAAAGACCAATAAATATGTTAAATAAACATTTAATATAAACAGATTTTTGAACATACATAGCATTATGAATTTATGACCGAGTCTTGTTAGTATCGATATTCATTCGGTTTTGAGATGTGTGGGTATGATTTTGTAATGATCTCGGTGGTCAAGATTTTATTTCTTTTTGAAACAGTTTATTATATTAATTAATTATTAAATATTAGATAAAAACATCAATAAGCGCGCATGGACGAGAAGAGGGATCCTGCATTACAAAAAAAACAACAAACAAACAAAGGGCCGTAACGCTGATGTGGAAATCAAACGCAATAAGGCGACCTTAAAGTTACACAGCAGTGACGTGGACTCATGAATATGAATGATCATTGGGCCGTGATGGCCCCACGGGTGACGGGGAGACTCTTTTGTAGTGAAGCTGTTGCGGACTGAACCGTAGTTTAATGAAGAACAGAAGGGTGTTTATGTAATTACAGACCACGATCTTGCCATCGCATCGTGCCTGTTTGATTTCCGACCCCATCGGGTCTCTCTCTCTCTGATATATCATATATGCTCTGCCATCGACTCTTTTTTCGGTCACAACAACAACGGTTTTGTGAGAGAGAGAGCGGGGGAGTCGCACAGTCCGAGTACTACATAAACTCATTGCGCTTCCTCTCATTCTCATGTCTAAAAACCCTTCTGTAATCTTTCTTTCCTCTTTGTCCCTTGACCTAATTCGTGTCTTCCACTCTGTCTCTTACATTCTTTGAACGATGCCTCCTTCAAGGTCACGTCAAGTTCATCCCCCCCCGGTTCAGGGATCCCGTCTCGCCTTTAATATCTGGCAAGCATGCGCCGGTGGATCCTTTCGAATCCCTCCTCTTCATTCCAGGGTTTATTATTTCCCTCAGGGCCATGTTGAGCATGCCTCGTCGGCTCCTCTATACCTTAACCCTCTAATCTTCTACAGGCCCTTCATTCTCTGTCGCGTCTCCGCCATTGAATTTCTTGCTGACCCTGTCACTGATGAGGTATTTGCCAAGCTTTCGCTGGTTCCTTTGAGTGATGACAACTCTGATTACTGTCCGGGCTCCGTGGAAGCGCCGGACGATGACAAGATTGTGTCGTTTGCGAAGGTTCTGACGGCGTCTGACGCGAACAATGGCGGTGGATTCTCTGTTCCTAGGTATTGTGCCGAGACCATCTTTCCGCCTCTGGATTTTCATATCGAACGACCCAACCAGGTATTACGCGTGACGGATGTTCACGGTAATGTCTGGGACTTTCGCCACATTTTTCGGGGCACACCGAGGCGGCACTTGCTCACTACTGGCTGGAGTAAGTATGTCAATAACAAGAAGTTAGTTGCTGGTGATTCGGTGGTTCTCATGAAGGATTCCAGAGACAAGGTGTTCATCGGGGTTCGCAGATCTACGCGATCTGCTAAACTAACTACCGTCGATAACTCCATATGGCCTTCCCTGCTGGGTGGCATGAGAAATGGGCCTGAGGGGGAGCAGCAGCAAGAGGGCCATATAGGTTCCGGAGGGAGAGAAAGGGGGTTTTCAAGGAACGGGAAGGGGAAATTGTCGGCGAAGGAAGTAGCTGATGCTGTAGAATTGGCAGCGCAAAACATGCCATTTGAGGTTGTGTATTATCCAAGGGCGGGCTGGTCGGACTTTGTGGTGAAGGCGGAAGATGTGGAGAAAGCTTGGAATGTCGCATGGACTGCTGGAATGAGAGTTAAAATGGCAGTGGAGACCGAGGATTCGTCCAGGATCACATGGTTTCAGGGGACAGTATCTTCTGTATCTGCTCCTGATAACGGGCCTTGGCAGCGTTCTCTATGGCGTATGCTTCAGGTATGTCTGCACAGTTCGTTTGCTTCTTTTTTGTTCTTGAAAGTTAAGTAACGAGTGGGATTTTTGCAAATTAAATACTCTGAGAAGCTGACACTTGTGAATGATAGATTACATACTGTTTTTCTTTGGCGAGTTCTATAAAGAAAGAAAGAATTGAGGGCATGAAGCTCTGGAGTTTTAAGTCGATCGACTGCCAAGATTTAACTAGCTTAAGCTCAGGCTCTGGCTTTGCTTGTGACATGTTTTGGCACTGGAAGTCTATATTGCTTGTCTGTTATGGAATGTCAATATTCATCCCGTCATCATAAACTTGTGCCCATTCATTAGCATCTGTTATTTATGAAACATTAGATGTGTATTTCTTCTGAATGGAGTCTCTTTACGATATTGGAATGAATTTGAAGCTGTGCTTAATGTTGCTTACAAAATGATATTGTTTGAGAGTTACAGAAAAATTAAGGTAAATATGGGAAAAGAATTTAGTATTGTTTTTTTAAATTCAGCATCCAGACAGGGGGTGAAAGGCGTAAGGTAATCTGTCTATTGCCCATATCTTGTTACTAATTACTAAGCTTCCATATATAGAAACTTGGCAGTTGTATTTTCTGTAACTTGTTTTGCATATATTGCTTGGAGAGCGCAAGTATCTAGTTACATTATATTCATAGAACACTTGGTGCGTTACAAGAAATCTAGAATTTGATTGAGAAAGGGAATGCAGGTCACTATCTCCAATTAAAATTAAAAGCTGCTAAAATATTATTTTTGTTTTGGTGTTTGAAGTCACTGGAGATTACTACTTGTGAAGTAGGGTCAACTTGTAGTTCATATGCCATCACTATGGGCATAGAATTTTTGACATTCTGGCAATGCATTACTCTTTTTAGATATACCCTTGCAAAAATCAGGTTTAAATTATTATTAGAGTTATTTATACTGTGCCATTTAGGTTGTTTGTGGAAGTTCTCTCATGAGTGGATCTGTAAGAGAAAGACAGTGTCCTTTATTTGGATGTTTTCATGATTAGAAGAGAGGAATAAAATATCCTCTTATTTACCTTGTTGGCACTTAATTTAGCGGCGATAAAATTTTCTTTCTCTAAATTCGGAAATTACCTATCATGCATGAGAGCTTTGCCGCTCCTTTTTCTTTTCAAGTTCACCTGGATTAGAATCCTGTTAAAAAAAAGTTGGATAATTTCTCTACAATTTTGGGGCTCTTTTACTCCGGCTTTGATTTATGCTTTACAATTCTCACAATTGAAACATGTTGAATTCTGATTGATATTGGAAATCCCTCTCTATGCCTATGTGTGTTCTTTTTTAACAGTTAGATAGGGTAGACTTTCAGGATTGGGAGGACAGTGTTCCTTATTTTGTTATATAATTCAATCACAAGATTATATTTGCTGTGATATGAAATTTATTGCACAAAAGATGGTGTAGAAATTAACTATCTCATACATATCATTGGTATGTTCTTATGCAGTTTCTGATATCTGTATTATAGGTTATGTGGGATGAACCTGAAGTCTTGCAGAATTCAAAGCGAGTGAGCCCCTGGCAGGTTGAAGTTGTTTCCTCTGCACTTACCTCCAATGCAGTGTTCCGCCCTGCACGAAGGTATAGAGCTACTCCGTATGATGGAGGGGTAACTGATGGAGAGAGAGACCCCTTCTTTTCTGTTTTAGGTTTGACTAATTCAACAATGGGGTACTTGAACCAATCATTGTTGAATTACAACACTGTTCCTGCTGGCATGCAGGGAGCCAGGCAAGATCTATCTTCTGTATCAAGTCTCTCCAACTTTGAAAATGGTAATTCTCACATGTATTTTGGTAATACATTTGGGAACATGGTGCCCAATATGATAACTTCTACGTCCACAGAGCCAAATACTGACAGTTCTCAGTCTAATAGCGTGTCACCAGAAAGCCAGAGCAGTTTGCATGGCTCTGCAAGACAGGGCTCAAATTCATTGCAATTATTCGGTAGGCTCATTCAAGTGGGACAGCCCGTTGAAAGTGGTTCCCATGCTCTTGATGGCACGGGAGATGAGGGTGGCAATGGCCGCAACGAGACTGAAGGCGTTGACCAATGAAGTATTCAAGGCAGTAGAGGCACGTTAAGTCGTTAACTAGTAGTTGTTCCCTGTTCAGCACATAATAATAGTATAGCTGTACAAGTTTGGTTATGCTTGAGTGGGTTGGACTTGTCAATTTTACGCTTTGGGTCTTATGGTGTTTGGAAAAATTGGAAGGTCATTTCTAAGTTTCGATTAATGAATTCTGATATTGCTTTTGAGGTTCCTTTATTTTGTTCAACTGACTCTTTGTTCCTCTATTTTTCAACTCTCTTAGAGGCATGACTTAGCGGTTTTTATATTTTAAAGGATTCAAATTTCAAACTTTTCATTAGAAATTAAACGTTTCTATCGTCAACTGTAAGTGTGTTTGGTATAACTTTTGTCAGCCCAAATGGTGGAAAATGATCTTATTATATTGATTGTCAATAATTGAATGTTTGAGATTGTATATTTATTGGACTTATTTGAATATTAAAATCTTATTCTATAAGTAAAACTTTCTTGTTTATTTAGATTTATTTGGATGTTTTTTTCTTTTCTTTTTTAATTTTTAATTTTTATTTTTATGTTGCAACTTATTCTTTTCGGTCTTAATTATAAGACCTAATTCTAATTAATCTTAAGAAATATAATTATATTATTTTAAAGCATTAAAATTTATTATAATATATAAGTCACTTATTTTACTTTCAATCCAAACATATATATCTAACTTATATATAAGTCCAATTATAAATAAGTCCGTTTTCCTACCGTTATTATAAACATACCCTGTGTCTTTATTAAAAATTTTATCCTTTAACCTTAAGGAACGATTTTTTTTTTTTAAAAAAAAGAAATCGATTGTCTGATCAATCTGACGGTATCCACTCTTACGGGTACGGATAATTGGAGCCAAATTCAAGGCAGTAAGAATGTAAGATTACTAGTTTTTATTCAGGTATGAAGTTAAATTTGTTTTAATTAGATGGCAAAAAGTAGTTTTAATTAATTATTAACGTCCACTATTACATGTTTCCAAGCGGTCAGATTACTCTAGTTCGGTATATACCCGTTGATCTTCCAGTCTTCCGCTATTTCGTGCAACAAATTTGGTTATTCTGTACATTTAAAAAAATTAGGGAAAATTTGTCACCAAAAAAAAAAAAGGGAAAATCACTGAAAAACACCAAAGAAATGATAAAAGACAGTTAATGTACTGAAATTTAAAAATTTCATATCAGTCATTTGTGGGAATTTGAAATTTTTGGAGTCTTGAAAATTTTGTGAAATTATCTAAATGCTATTAGATTTTAACATTGATTTAACACAATCTTAGTTATCCCGGGGTTAAACACAAAATTTTTACTACAAATTAGAATGGAGGATCATTCTCTTATCAAGGAACCTTTATTTTGAATTCGTTAGATTAAACTAAGTGATAGAAACATAGTTAGAAAGGGAGTTTTGAAATTGATATGTTTTTCTAAATTAAAATATATGAAAATAAAACTAATTCTAATCTTTTGGATTTTTTCAAAAAACAATAAAGAAATATTTGTATTAAAAGAGATTATGAAATAAAATGAGTCTTAGCAGCAAAATGTGGCTTTCCTAACCACTCAAAATAATTTAGGAATTAATTTTGCATCAAATCTAATTAAAAACTACCAGCAATCACATTCAGTCCAATCTATATAGCTAATGATTAATCCTACAATTGCATTCATAACACGATCGCAATAGTCAATTTAAAATAAATTTACCGCACAAACTAAAAATCACATAAAATGTATAATTTCATTAATTCAAAAGGAATGGGTTCAATACAAAATTTAAGTGCACTAATACAAAATTTACCACAAGAGTAATTTAATTCATCATAGATAAATAACCACCCATCTAAATCTCACAAATATGTACTAATATATAATTAATTCAGTCAATAAAATATAATATATAAAATAAACTAATAGAAAATTAATAAACTTCTTTTTATAACATATTAAAGCTCTAGCCAGTATCTCCACCACCAAGACTCAAGCAGAGTCAGACATTCATTATTTTAATTTCAACCTCAGCTTGTCCCGAACACCAGAAATCCATGAGAATGTGTTTAAGTGGCAGAATCAATAGAGAAAGAAAGGAAAACGAGAAGGTGGTGTTGTGGCTAATGATAATCGTGGTGGTGAATGCAGGTTGACGGTGAAAGGAATGGTAGGGAGATGGCGATGATTTAGAGGTATTTGGATAGCTTGTGAAAAACCTTTTTGAGCTTAAAGTAGGTTTGTAGAAAAAAGTATTTAAACACTAAACATTTTAGTAAAAACCCTTGTTCAAACTAGTTTTTTTTTTTAAAAAAAACCCATTTTTGAGAAAAGCTATTTTCTCTTATTTTCTGACCACTCGTGACCCCTTCTCTCTCTCCTGCACCTCATTTCCATTTCGCCCATTCTTTTTCGAAAACCATAGCTCATCATTAATTCTACAACAGTGCCAGCTCAATAATTTTAGAGGAAAACAGGGTTAATATAATTTTGATTATTTAAATTTAATATAATTTTAATTTTGCTCCCTTAATTTTAAAATAATGTTGGCCTATTTTTAAGTAAATATTATACTTTCTTTATTTAAGTAAATATATGTTGGTCTATTATAAAATTTTAATGTTAAAATCATTTATATCTCATTACAACCCTTACATTTAATTATTATAAAAGTTAATGCTATTTTTTGTCATTTCACTGTAAAAAAAAAACCATTACGGTAACTTTTATTCAAACACTCTCATTTTTTTAAAACCAACTTTTTCACAAAAGCCCTTCTGAAAAAAGTCATTCTGACCCAAAATGACTTCTGAAAAGCTGTATCCAAATGGACCTTTAATAAAATTCAGGGATATTTAATTAATTTTACAAATTTTTCAATATTTCAAAAATTTCATATTCATATAAAAAATTGATATGTGATTTTTAGATTTCAGCATACTAAATTGTCTTTTTTTTACATTTTTTTAATATTTTTTATGAAATTTTTCCTAATAATTATTCATTTACATTGTCAAATTTATCTGTGTTTTTCCGTCTTCATCCATATACTAATGGATAGCACAGCCTTATAAGTATATTATTCCAATAGGACTTGAAAAGGATATGACCATGAAATTGTATGTATCAGTTACTTGTTTAAGGTATCTTGCATTCCTGATATCCTGGCATTGAAAAAGGTATGAGATGTCAAAGTATAAG
>JBAGKO010000011.1:3501327-3520674 GCA_037177275.1 Acacia concinna
TGTATGAATTTCTGATTTAATATTTATCAAAGTTCAAGACTATTTTATGTGTGTTTGGTAATTGCTACGATCGTATTAATTTTCCTCTCGCACATAATTCTCGAATTATTGATTGACAATTCAAGAATTTATTCATGCATTCATTCATCTTGCACTCAAAGAGAACTTAACGACGAATTAATTAATAATTAATCAACTTAGGATCCTAGGAAAGGTTTTCATTAATTAAACCGTTGGACCCAAGCGATCGCTTGGGGTTTTTAATAAGAACTTAGATATTTAAAACTCCCAAAATCTTTTGAGAAAGCGAGGATAACCGAGCAACCACCATGGAGGGACTAGCCCATCATATTACCCTTTCCAAACAAACCCATCTTTTTAAACCTAAAAACCCAAAAAGAATTAATTAGTTTAATTAGATTTAGTTTAGTTTAATTATTTGAACCACGAAAACTCCCTAATTAACCTACTAATTAGTTTAGTTAGAAATTAGGAAATTACTTACGTATTCCAATAGAATAGCTCCTTGAGAAAAAGACTAGTTGTGCCCTATACTACATATTTGGTGCAATCAATCTGACGAACCGATTCAAGCGACAGTTTCGGCTTTGATCATATCGCCATAAGTAATGTACCCTTATATTTTTTGTATAAGAATGTTCCATCAATTTGTACAATTGACTTTAGGTACAGAAATGCGTCTATGCATAGTTTAAATGCCCAAAACACACGATGAAACACTTCAACTGTTTGATCGTTGGAATCAAGTTCATCACTTTGCTTATTGGAAAAGTGTACGCACGACCCATGCATAAAGTGTTTAACTGTAGCTAACCACCTTGGCAGTAAGGAATACGAGCTCTCCCAATTCCTTAAAATAGTAGTAATAGCTAGTTGTTTTGCCTTCCACGCTTTTCGATAAGACACAATATATCCAAACATGCCTTGCATTCGCTTAATAATTTGTGACACTTTAACATCTGGCATGTCAATCACCATTGCTACAATACAAGATGCTATAACATCGGCATCCAACTTTGGATGGTCTTACGTTTAGGAGGTGTTTAAGCATATGTGGGGCCTATTGTATCATGTTATCTCCCAAAAGTTTCTATGTTTTTTCTTATAAGTCCTTACTCTCTTATTGCAACCATCTCCATAGTCTATACATTGGTATTCTTCATACTTTTTAGTGCTATAATATACCATAAATGTATGATGCACTCAAATAGAGTATAGCTTGATTGCACGTCTTAGAACTCGGTTGTCAGTAAACATCTTTCCAATAAATAAGTCTTCGTTGTCACTAAAATTTAGACCTTATTCTAAATGACCGAACTTATGCGGCATGTGTGACTCATCATGAATTAGTGACAGGAAGGCAATTGCACGATCGTTGTGCTCATTTGTCACTTCATGGTCATTATTAATATCTTCATCATCATCCTCGTTCCCAACACTTAAGAAATAATCATATTCATCCTCATCCTCATCAACCAAGTCTTCTACATGAGGAAGAGGAGGTGCTGGCATATTAATGTCACTCATAATGGGAGGCTCAAATGAGTGGAAATGTTTATCCTCATTGGTAAACATTGATCCTTGTTGCATTACGTTAATGTCGTTGTTACTTGATGAAAGCATATTTCCACAAAAATTGAGCATTTGTTGTGATTCAACATTGCTATCATACGGTAAATCACATATATTGGCATATAACTCCACACATTTCGTGTAAGTTGATAATGTTCAAGTCAATTCCCACATTTGTTCTACATCCGCATCTTCTTCCAAATTATATCGCTGGTATTGTTGCGGATTTAACCATATAGGATATATATATATATATTAAGTTTGTCACAATTTGATTGGGACCAAGTTGTAGCTTCCTACCAATAACTTGTTTTAGTTTGTCCAAAGTAATATTTGGGTCAACTTTTATTACTTTCACACTATCACACTCAAATGTTACACCGGAAGGGTCATTACAAATTATTCCATTTGAAAATATACACACGGTCTCTTTTCTACCATCCATTATATTTCCTAAATATTGCATTACATATTATTAATCGACAGGAATCAAATCGACACAAAATAATCCAACTATATCAACAATAATAAAAAAAATATTTGAAATATGCATTACTTTATTTTTTAAGTAAGACAAATGAATTAATTGAAAAATAAAAAAAACTATTTTAATTAATGTAAATTCATAATCCACTTTATCATCCCAATTTTTAATTTTCCCATGAATTCTTTTACCTAACGTTACTATATTCAAGAGATTTTTTTATCAAATGAGTAATTTTCAATATAGATTATTAAAAGTGACATTTTCAAGAAATCAATACAATTTTATAAACCACTAATTGAGTTAATTTTCTTGATTTATATTTTCTAGTTTACAAATTATTTAAAAGAACGGGAGTACCCTATATGATAACATAGTAAAGACGTCGGAAAAAAAACATAATAACTATGACTGTCTACATATTAAAGACATTATTTTAGTCAATACTTTATAAACTCCTTTTATTGTGGTTGTTTGATTTCATATTAAATCACAATTTAACTAAAACTGAAATATGAAGGGAACCGTTTATGATAATTGACTTTCTATGCAGTATATCACGTACTTGTTCTTTATATAACATAATAAAATTGACTTTACATGAAATAAACTATGAAAGTTATTTATGTATCACCTAATTACAAGACAATAATAGAGTTCAAATTAAAATATTTAGACCTTATGTTTCACATTTATTAATATATAATACAGTATACTTACAATTAAAATAAGAGGCACGTATTTAATCTTTCAACTTCTATACTCCAATACTTGCCGCCTAAAAATAAAATGAACCAAAGCATTATACTCATTAAAAAGCAACACTATATATACAAACTATAATATTAAAAGAAAAAAATATCCAAAGTCACTTACAATAATTATAAGAGTAGCTAAGTTTCTCAACACCACTGCGAACAAGCAATAAGTAAAATGGACTGGAAAGCCATGCACAAGATGAGGAACAAATGCAAAGAAAGAGAGCCACACACAAAAGAAGAGGAATAAATGTAGAGAAAGAGAGCCACGCACAAGAAGAGGAAGAAACGGAGAGAAAGATATGAGGTAGAAGAAGCAAAGAGAAAAGAGATGAGGCATGATATATATAGGAGAAATCATGCACACTGTGCATTCACGCGGGGCTTGGGGGGTTCTCTATCTTGCCGGTAGATGCAACAATTCATGGGGTTCAGCTTTTGCAATTACGCATGGGGAGCAGTTTCTGCAAAAGCTGAACCCAGTGAATGACTTCTGTAGCTGCAAAAGTTGACATGACTTCTGCAGTAGGAAGGCGAACGACTTCCGTGGATCCCACAATACTTGACTTTGTTTTCAAATAAATCGTTCTTAACATGAACGATTTGTACAAATTGTTCACATTAAGAACAATTTGTAGTGTCGTATACTGATAATTATTTTTTTATGTAGTATTTTGAAAATTTAGTTTACTGTTCATAGAGTTTTAATAAAAAAGCTGAGAAAATTGAGAAGGAAAGGAGAGGGACAGAAATGCATCTTGGGGTAAAGAAAGGAAAAATTGAATAAGAAAGACTACTCCTTTGGTCCTATATATAAGATAGAGAAAAAAATATTTTTTTTGTCATATATATAAGACATCTCATTAAAGTTTTGATGTGAATGTACAATTTTACTCAATCTATTAATGTGTTGACTTTATTTTTAATTTAGTATTGTATATATTAAATAGGGTTAGAGATGGAAAATTGTTGAAGTTTATGACAGAATTAATGAGATTTAATGTTTTCTTTGATTTGTGTGAAAAATATTGTAAATGCCCTGTATATATATAAAATAAGAAGGAATTTCAAATTTAAAATATTTTGTGCGGATCCCAAGGAAGAAATTGGAGCCCATACTATTCATTTAAACAATAAGAGTAGATAAAAGCCATGAAACATATGCAACTAGCTTGGCTTAATAATGGTTGGAACAAAAAAGCTTCAATTAATAATGATGTAGATTTATTATTGTATATGGATGATCAGAAATTTTATTCTGCTGTATAATGCAGTTGACCAAAACATGGAAAAAAACATTTATTATAAAAAAGAGTAAAATACTCTAACTTGCTTTACGTTTTGTCTTAATTATACAAATATTTTTTTATTTTTAAAATATATATTTAGGTCCAAACAATTAACTCCATCACGATTTTTATTTTTAATTAAAAATTATTACTAATGCCTTAATTTTGGCCAAAACTTGTAAAGTAATTTAAGATTTTTTTCCTTTGCTTAATTTATTTTTTACTTTTTAGTTAAATGTTAACATTTTTCCATATTGATATAAATACTTAATTAATTTAATTAATGCAGATATAGAAATTTTAATTAAAATGATTAATTCTTTTTATAGATTACTACTTAAATAAAGGCATTTACAAATGTTTGGGCAAAAAATGTATGGAGTAGTTTAAAATTTAAAATAAATATATGTTATATAATATCTTAAATTTACATTATTAATAACATATGATAAATAAAAATATGGCTTTTAAATATGTTTTCATCATGGTGTCGTGTCTAAGAAAAATAATACTAAATAAATAAGTTTAAATCATATATTAACAAGTTTAAAAATTTAAAATCTTACAATATAATAAAAATTTATAAATTTTATATTATATTAAAATTTTTGAATAAATATTTTTTAGAATTCTTTTTTTCTTAAATAATTTTTTTATACAAATATAAAACTTTATTCATTTGTTGAAGGAGGGTATTTCAGTCAAAATAAATATTTAATAGTTAAACCTAATAATCAACTAATAGTTTAGATAGATAAAAATAGAATTTTAAATATATATAAAGAAAAATTATATATATTTTTAAATTAAAAGGAATATTTATGTAATTTAAATAACATAGAGCATAGTCAATATAATTTACTAAAAAAAAAAGACAAAGATCTGCCCAATCTCTCTGCCAAAAGCCCTTGCATTAATGAGAATAAATCCATTTCCCTGTATCCAGAAGGTTTTTCGTTCTGTATCACGAAAAGTTCTCTCTAGCTTCAGCTTCCCACAGTTATAGCGCTATAGCCTTTTCAATGGCTGCCTTTGTTACCAATCAATCTCTTATGGCTTCCAGTCCTTGTTCTGCATCCTTGTTTTCAAAGCCCTTGAAAACCCCACAACCCAATATCAGACTTCTCTCCCTATCCTATATATCCCTTCGTTACCCCGTTCATGGAGGCAAGCCTATGCTAGGAGGTTTTTTAAGCAAGTATTTCCAGTTTTCCCATGTTAGTCGTGGAAATATCTTCAAGTCTTACCTTGCCGCCGAAGATTTTAGTCCAAATGTACGTTTTCTTTGAAACTAATCCACCCAACCACTAATTTTGTGTCTTTGCGCAAGTTGAAATTCGGTGTGTAATTCTTTTGTTGATAAATTCATTGAACTAGTTGCATGTAAATCGATATTGCGATTGGGTAATTGATCTGGGTGAAGTTTTCTCTGATGGTTTCAGGTGACGAAAGCAGCCCTTTGGTTTCAATTTCTGAAATTGGGAATTGTAATTTAATCATCTGATGTTGGTCTAGACCCCTGGGAAGATAGTGTGGTCATCAAAGAGTGATGAAATAAAAAATATGCTGTTAGGTGGAATTTCACTTTGTAGAAGCTGAGTCCAAAACGGGATGACATGAAAGCTCCTAATAGAGTTCTCAGCGTTAAGAACTGTTTTGTACCAAAAGCTTGAACTGCTTTGAGAAAGGCTTAGGGATAGTTTTGTCTAATTGGGGATGTGTAGTTTAGACTATATCTTGTTCCGAAATTTAGTTTCTTAGAAGAATGGGGGCACTAAGAAGAGATCTTTAGGGCTTTACTTTCGTGATTGAAAGTATGGAAGATGACAGTGTAACAGGGAGTTCTAACATGCAACTGTGAGTAATATATTATGAAGATGAGGTTGTTACCGGCGATTAAGCAGATTGGGACTCTAGGGAAAATTATGAGTGTTTTGATTTTTCTCTCGTTGACTTGCAAGCTAATAATGTCTCTTGCCACTTGACATTCTAAGTCCCATTTCCTAATTAATAGCAGTGCCTTTGAAGCGGTGAGGAAGTTTCCAGACTTTTGGATTATAGCTGATTAGGTAACATTTATCGGTGGTTGTGAACTGGGGGTTTTGACTCTTGACTGTAACACTAGTACACTACTTTTTCTGGAGATCCGTTTTCTTTCTGGTATGTGTGTGCGTGTCAATGAAACTGAAGGTTTATAATAATGAATATTATGTTCAGTTTATATAGGTTCTAGACTTCTACGCATATGGAAACTTCCAAAGCTGTATCCTTTCACCGTGATCCTGTCGTATGAATTATAGGCTACCACTTAGTAGGTATTGATAATGGGCTTAATTTGGCCAAATAACAAAGCATTTTTTTTTATTAATTGGTATGTAAAGTTAGCAATTAGCATACGGTTATATTTTCTATTTTTTTATTATTTACCTCCCATATATGTTAATAATGCTCTATTGCCCTCTATTTTTTTTTAAGACGTGTACTTTCATGCGCCTGTCCAACATTGGCATCATAATATCATTAATAAGATATTATTGAAGAAGACATTTTTTCCCAGTGAATTTTTCATTACTTATTCTCTTGGATTCCCTTGATCAAACTAATATAACCTGTGTTAGGCTTAGAATTATTAGTTCTCATTATTGACTTCAAATTTCCATAGATTGGTTTTGTGCTAGTAATTGATCCTGTCATAAATCCCAAGCTAAATCATCAGTTTCTGTTTGGTCTCCTCAGACAGACGAAGAAAATGAGGACACTCAGAATGATGTGAAATTGACAGATGAAGAAGATAAAGTATCCCCATCCAGTTTGATGGCTCTCATTGAAGCATACAAGGAAGCAAACCTTGATGGAGATGAAAAAACTGCATCTCATCTTGAAAGAGGGATAACATTAATGACAAATCAAAAGAATGAACTGATTCAAAGAGTGTCGACTTTATCAGCTGAAAAAGTTGCTTCAACAGAGAACTATCTTCGTTTGCAAGCAGACTTTGATAATTTTAGGAAAAGATTTGAGAAAGAAAAGCATAACATACAGTCGAATGCCCAAGTAGAAGTCATTGAAAAACTTTTGCTAATGGTGGACAATTTTGAAAGAACCAAACAACAAATTAAACCAGCAACAGATAAAGAGAAAAAGATTGATGCTAGTTATCAAGGTATATACAAGCAATTTGTTGAGATTTTGAGGAGTCATCATGTGACTGTGGTAGCAACAGTGGGCAAGCGTTTTGATCCTTTGGTAAGTGAAGTTTGAAAAAAATTATGTATGAATTCACTTTGTTTCTTCTTGCTGTTTAAATAATTTCACTCATTCTACAGTGCGGACAGACTTCTTTGTGATTTCTTGCAATCTTGCTGTGTTTTGCTTCAGACAACTCCTGCAATCCTTGAAAAAGAATTAATATATGAAAAAGAAATGAAGAGAATTTTACATCCAAATACAAGAATGCCCCCTTTCATTAAATTTGAATTTTATTGAATTATGTGTTTCTGTATGTTTAATGTCAACATCTGAAGTGAAAGAATGAGAGCAATGCATTGCTTGTTTTTAGATGAAAGCCTGCAACTATGATACATTTACAATTGGCTTAACAGTCTGCGCTGGTTTGCTATATTTAAACGTATTCTTAGCTACTTTTGCTGATTAGGTTGGAAGGCTGATAAAGGTAGGACTGAAAGATGAATCCTTACATAATCACTACTGGGAAAGGTTGGGCAAGGTTCTCACTTTTCCAATTCTAATAGCCTAGGATAATCTCCTAATTACAATAGAAAGAAAGTAATTTTTTTTTTCTATCAAAAGTACTCCCAGAGTAGCTATTCATAGGAATGAGAAATAACATTAACCAAATGATACAAATCGTAATCATCGAAGTGGACACAGTCTTGCCAGCGGAGCTTCCCTTAATGTGGTGTGATACCTAACCCCGGTCGCCTTTTATCTTCCCCTTCCATGTCAATCACGTCTTCTATATTCTGATCACTAACTCCATCCTCTAGTTAGCTACGAGTCCTATGCGTTGTGTGATTAGAAGCTTCTCATCAAACGCACACTATGAACGGGACTGATATGACCTTCCACCTATTGCAGATTTAATGGATTAAAAACCTTAACAAATCCGTTAGATGCCAGTGTGTTTGGAATTGATGTGGATTTTAGGTTTTGAAGATAACCACTTTTGCGAGAATTGATTTGGTATGCACTGATTAAAATTTTGAGAATGGTATCTTAAATTGCTGTGACTGAAGTTATTGGGTATTGCGGGGAAATCATTTTTTAATATTAAATTTCCATTAAGATCTCTAAAAAGATTGTGGAATAAATGATTTATAAGATAATCTTGTTATTATGCAGAAGAATAAGATCATTGATGTAATTTTACATTTAAAAGGAAGGTAATGCATGTATGACCTATGCAAGTGCAGCTCCGTTCTTCTGCTGCTTCTGCATTTAGGCAAGGACACATGGTTGCCAATTGGTGGATGAAGTTTCAATTTTCCTCCGAACAACGTGTTCAATTGGGCAAAAGTTGCTTTGGACCTTCCTGCAAGACTTCGCAAATCCCAACAACCTCTCGCCATGCTTTACTTGACTCTCTTAAATGGCATTCATCATGAGCTCATGTTATGAAGCTATTGCGGAACATTTTTATTTCCTTTATGAGGAAAGCATAATTGATGAGAATGAACACCCAAAAAAGAAAGAAAGAAAGAAAGAAAGAAAGTGGCATGCATGGCCGTTTAATTTTCTCTAATTGATTCTTTTTGTTGTAGGTACATGAAGCCATAGCACGTGAGGAGTCCCAAGAGTACAAAGAGGGAATCATCATTCAAGAATCCAGACGTGGTTTTTTGCTGAGAGAGCGGCTCTTAAGGCCAGCACTTGTCAAGGTTTCATCAGGGCCTGGCAACAAGAAAGCTACAGTGACTCCTGACAGCTCAAAGGAACAGCCAGCAGCAACAGCTGGAATAGATGATAGATAATTCCTTCAACATGATCACTCCTTTTTGCAGTAAATTACTTAATTCAGCCAACCTCATACTCATTACTGTATTAATGTCTGTCGTGTCAACCGGAGATGCTTCAGTTATTTTATATTCTTATATGTCACCCCTGGTTGATGTAATGTACTTTACAAGTTGTCACTTGCAAGGGCCCTGCAATGTTTATTTAATTTCTCAGATTATACTTGAAATATTCTTGTGATAACTGATAATACATATACCACAAGTTCATGACATTGTTGTGCAACGCATTTTGACCCGAGTCAGAATCGGTTCTTTCTTGGAATTTTTTCAATTGAAATTATTGTAGACATCTGTCTCCCCTCTCTTCGGCGCGTCATGCCTTTTCAGCCTTTGAATAACTTAAGTGGCCATTGGACTGAGTAAATAAAATTAAAGTATTTTGCGTTCTTCTTTGAATGTGGATATCTGTCTATTAAATAAACAGATGGATTTACAATTTGAACATCTCATCTCCATATCTTTTATGCAGAACTAGAAACTTCCAGCCCTTGTGTGAGTATGTAGTTATTTGTTTCGAACTATACAATGTTGTTAGAGATTATTTTAAATTGTGGTCATTGTAAAGTCCGCTTCTCTATTCTTGAAGGCATGAAGCGACGAGCAGTACGATCAATCCATCCATCATCAAGGCGTTCAGTTTCAGAGCTTGAGCTTGCATCTGGCAAGGGGTCAGCCACTGTGACGATCATCGAAGTCATCTGAATTTAAATTAAAACCACTCGCCCTTTTTAATTGAACGCCCTATAGATGGATTGATCCAAGTCACCTTTTTTAAAAAAAAAAATTAAGAAAAGGTGTTAGACTCACCCACAATTTAAGGTCAGGGCTCTAAATTGGCATATCTCTCCCAATGCCTCAGTTGTACTACAACTAAGTGGACTTCATTGAGATGAAATTCTCCTATTGGTACGAGTGTTCAACCCCTAAGAGAAATTCTTGTATGCACTCAATTTACCACCTCACTTATGCACTGGCCAATAAAATCATCACACCTCATAAGTTTTTCATCCCATGTGTTAGCATACTGTCACCTCCTTATTATTTTAATATTTATTTTAAAATACATACATATTTATTCTCTCTTATCTGTACTGATTTTTTTAAAAACATACAATTAAAACATTTACTCTCTTTCCCTCAATTGTCGGTACACACTCCTCTCATATTTCTTCTCTCTACCACAGCACTACTACTCTCTCCCTCATATCTTGGCCCCCCTCAATCCCTCATCGGCCCCCTCTTTTATTGATAAAATTGGTGTCTGCATTTTTCTTCTTTATTGAGACAAAGAGATTCCTAGTATTTAAAAGTTAACATCAGTATAGGGGTGTTTGGGAAACCGCTTTAAATTTAAATTTACGTAAACTGAGATAAAATTTCTCTCACATATTTATTTTAAAATCTGTAAAAACTATTATCAAGAGCTAATCCACGCACTCCTGTATCCTCTTATAACTATAGAAATGCAGAACTGAAAATAAAACGCAGGCGGCCTAGTCTGACCCCTCCTAATGGCTGCGTTGCTGCCGTCTTGCATTGGGGTCAGTGTCGACATTGGTTTGGGATGATTAGGACTCCTTTGGTGACATGGCAGGTGATGAGGGACACGTAATGAGACGCAACTCTAGATTAGGGCCCACCGGTTTTCCCGACCAACGAAGCAAGAAGGATGGTCTCCACTGAACCTAACCGCCATTGCATCCAGATCCCTTTCCTCATATTATTCCATCACTTTATTGCTATTCCATTGTTTCTTTAATTTCTACTTCTATTCCATTCTTTCGCGCTTCCTCGCTTGCGTTCTGCATTATCTCTAACGCTACCGGCTACCATCCAGTGAAAGCATCCCCCCCCCCCCCGCTGTCGTATACCGTCCCGGTTCATTCTATTTTATCTCTCTCCCTCCGGCCATCCCTCAGTTTCAACCCTCAACACGAAAGCCTTATCTTTACTCTCTCTCTCTCTCTCGTCCCGTTGTCCTATGGAAACAAATCACCCGTCGTCTAGCCTACGCCGATCTCCCTTCCGCTACTTCCAGTGTTCCTGTTTCAAACGGTGTTGTCGTTGTTTCTGCTGTTTCTATACCTATCCCTAAATTAGTTTTCCTAACAATAAGCTCTATCTCTCATTTCTTGAGGACGTGTTGCAAGTTAGGGAATATGGATTTGTCGAGTGCTCAGTCTAGCCTATCTCTGGGTTTGAACTCACAGATTTCGTCACCCCCTTTGGCAGGTTATGCTGATGATAATTTAGCTTCCTTTAGACAGAATTCGAGCTTTGGTAGTTCCTCCGATACAACCCCTTTTGTTCCGTTGCAACTGCTCGAGGAAAAAGACGACAAGGTTAGGGTCAAATCCAGTGAAGAAACAGAGGAGGAGGAGGAAGAAGAGGAAGGAGTAGTGGAAGATGAAGCGTTTGACTTTATGGGTCGGCCTGTGCGTGCAAAGAGGAAATTAGAGGGACAGCCCAATTTCTCTTCGAATACTCCGAAGCGGCTTGCTTTCGATTGGGGGCTTGACGCGAGGCGAGCTTCAGTGCAAGCTCTGGCGAATCAGCCAATGGAGGTAGCTGACCCCGAGATTCATGAAATAATGGAGAAGGAAAAGCGGAGACAGTTCTTGGGAATAGAATTGATTGCTTCTGAGAATTTTGTATGCAGAGCTGTCATGGAAGCTTTGGGAAGTCATTTGACGAACAAGTACTCTGAGGGAATGCCTGGGGCCAAATACTACACAGGGAATCAGTTTATTGATCAGATGGAATTGCTTTGCTGTAAGCGTGCGCTAGCTGCCTTTGATGTCCATCCAAGCAAGTGGGGAGTGAACGTTCAGCCTTACTCATGTACTTCCGCCAACTTTGCCGTGTACGCTGGTATATTGCATCCAGGGGATCGAATCATGGGTCTGGATCTGCTATCCGGTGGGCATCTGAGTCATGGATATTATACCCACAGTGGAAAGAAGATTTCTGCGGCATCGATATTCTTTGAAACTCTTCCCTACAAAGTCAATCCTCTAACAGGCTACTTAGACTATGACAAGCTTGAAGAAAAAGCCTGCGATTATCGACCTAAACTACTTATATGCGGAGGCAGTTCGTATCCTAGAGAATGGGATTATGCAAGGTTTAGGAAGATTGCTGATAAGTGTGGGGCTATTTTGATGTGTGACATGGCTCATATTAGCGGGCTCGTGGCAGCTAAGGTTTGTGTTGAGTTATTTCCTTTCCACAATTTGGAATTTTTTTTTCAATAATGGATCGCACTTATGTGTTAACACGGACATTTTAATTTAATTTATTCTCATTTGGAAGTTACAGGCAGTTCGGTCTGTATGTCTAAAATATCTAAGAGATAGTTCAAATCTTCTTTCTGGGAAATAGGATACATGAACTGAATTAACATCTTCTGACTTGGCTTCTGTCTCACTGGTATATTATGCATCTTCTCAAGGAAGTAGTATAAAGTTGTAATATCGCTAGAGAGCAGAGAGACGAGTACATGTCTGTTTTATCGAAGAGAGAGAGAGAGAGAGAGGAGTATACAATTCTTCATCAATCTCTTTCTTGATTATTCTTTTTTACCCTAATTATTTGTGCGGGTCTTGCATAAAGTCCTCTAGAGCATACAGAGCCATACTTTTCATGACTCCTTATAAACAGTCTACTTTTCACCAGCTTTTGATGAACAGCATGGCTCCCACCAACTTTTATATATATTGACAATGATGATATTGACACTATCCCATTCATGTTCCACAGAAATTTCTACTATAAATTAAAATGCACTTAATTTTGGGACCAATTGTCATCCATTTCACTTAAGCCACCTTCATGAAAATATCTAATGGTGGATGGATTTGCTAAATTATTCACATTTATCCGGTGAGAGACAAATGGTTTATGTTGATCAAAGAAGCATGCATTGGTTATATCATATTTCATACTTGTATTTCTGATAGGTCATGTAGTTTTAGGCTTATGTTGCATAATATTGTCAATTGAATAGATCTAAAATGTACATGTATTATGTTGAAAGTGTTGGAATTCCTTTATATTTATTTATTACTTTCTTTCCTGTCAAGCTATTTGAATTTTGCACTCTACTATTCTATGTGTTTATAACTGTATTGACGTTGGATTTCCCAGGAAGTTGCAAGCCCATTTGATTACTGTGATATTGTTACTTCAACTACCCACAAAAGTCTACGAGGTCCAAGGGGAGGTATAATCTTTTATAGGAAAGGTCCAAAACCCAGGAAGCAAGGCCTGGCTCTTAATGGGGATGATGGTAATTATGACTTGGAGGAAAAGATAAACTTTGCTCTGTATCCATGCTTACAAGGAGGCCCGCACAATAATCACATTGCTGCTCTTGCCATAGCCTTAAAACAAATTGCAACTCCAGAGTACAAAGCATATATGCAACAGGTGAAGAAAAATGCACAGGCGTTAGCATCTGCTTTGCTGAAAAGAAAATGCAGACTGGTAACTGATGGTACCGACAATCACTTGTTGCTGTGGGACCTTACTGCACTCGGCTTACTTGGTACTCTTCTAACCTGCCTTTAATTATGTTTCAACATTTATAATAAAAACTTATGTTATAAATGCACTTAAAATGAATGTGCTGAATATTACTTGGGCTAACCTCATATTTAGAGCATCATCGCATGCTGAGCTTTTTCTTCCAAATTTCTGATCTACCATGTCTTGGTTGCTTTTCACTTTCTGTAGTGGTAGAGTAAATGAGTCAGACTATTGACATCATTTTCCCCCTCCTTATAATCATGTGTTACTGATTCTGATAATACATTCATTTGTGACCAGTCCAACAGGATCAGTGACTTGTTATTTAGTTATCCTTGTGCAGTGCACAGCTGTTCTCAAGGACCAGATACTCCCTTTGTTCCTGTTTATAAGACCCTTTTAAAGAATCCTAAGAAAGCTAATTACATTACTTAATAATATCATATGTTGTGTTTTATTACATTATATAGTAATTCATAAATTAAACAACATAATTTGAAGAAAAACGACAAACATTAATGTCTTAAAGTAATATAATTATTTTTCTTAGGATTTTTTTAGGATTCTCTAAAAAGGTCTTATAAATAGGAACAGAGGGAATATATTGTTTTTAGTTTTCACTAACATTTTCCCTGCTGATTTAGGCTTTGTAGATCCCTGTTTTTGGAGTAGCAATGTTATTATTCATTTATGTATCTGGATAGTTCCTAACATTGTTCTTTCCCCTTATAAATTATGTCATGGTTGAACTTGTTCTAGGCATGCTTGCTGATTTATTTTACATCGTTTTGCAGATAAAAACTATGAGAAGGTCTGTGAGGCTTGTAATATCACACTCAACAAATGTGCCATTTATGGTTCTGTTTCGCCTGGAGGAGTGAGAATCGGTGAGCTGCCCTGCCGTTGTACAATCTGAAATTATAGATTACCACTTTATTTCAGTTTATAAGGCACTTGTACTCAAAAAGTCTCAAAATATAAGTTACTTGTAAAGTAATAAATGAGTTTTTAACAATTTTACCCCTGTTAACTTATAAAGAGAGGAGAAAGATGTAAATGCAGAGAGATAAAAAGGAAGTAAGAGTGAAGATGTGCACATTTCATAAATAAGGGCAAATGTCAAAAAATTATCTATTTAATGTTTTTCTTGTTTTACTATAATAGGGCACAAGCGATTTATAAACTAAAATGGAGTGGTATTCGATTAGCTGCCTGATTTTTATGGTTAGATACCTAGATAATGTTAGGGCAATAGATATATTAGGGTCTATATTGTTTGTGTATTAATTAACTTATGCTTTGCCTATAGCTCTTAGCTCGTAATATTTTCAACTGTAACCAATTATTGTAGATCCAATTTCCTTGAACAAGGGTCCTAATTTTTTTTACAGAATTTAATTTGTAGCAAATAAGAAAACATCTATACTGCTCACTTTGAGCTATTGTTCCACAAGCACGGAGAACGACCTTTTATTATGAATTCAAATTTTTTCTCGGAGTTCTTAGGGGACTACACGGCTATATAATATATATTTTTTGTTTAATCCAACCAAGATTGGATTTTCTTAGTGTTCTTGTGTTTTCAGTGGTTCTCATGTTCCTTATTTCATGGATACTCAGGTACTCCGGCAATGACAACAAGAGGTTGCTTAGAGGATGATTTTGGGATCATAGCTGATTTTCTTCTGAAGGCAGCACAGATTACCTGCAATATACAGAAGGAATATGGAAAATCTTGTAAGGATTTCCTCAAAGGTCTTCAAAATAATAAAGATATTGTTGAGCTCAGAAATCAGGTTGAGGCATTTGCTTACGAGCTTCCAATGCCAGCATTTGATACTTGATTCAAACCAGTAAAGTAGGCAGCCTCCACGTTTTGCATGGTAACCAAACGACTTGGTTTTGCTCTTGTGCTTACTTTGTCCTTTGCCAAGGAAGCTCCTTTGGATCATACACAAATGGAAACACATTACCACGGCTTACATCACTATTTCAGTTAGAGTTTCTCAGGGCTTATATACTGTACAAAATATTCCCTTACCACTGATTTTAAAGATACCCGATGCTTGTTAGTTGTTTATGGAAGAAACGACTGTAATAACAGGAACTCATTCAGGATACGTCTTTTGGGTGCACCTTGTTCTAGGGACTCAAGACTGTTGAGTTCTCGTAGTGATGTCATACGAAAGATTCTTGGGACTACACGTTTGTTCTTAGTTTCTTTAATCTAAAGGAGCAGTAATATAGTTTAGTCAAAACGAGTGAGATGGAGAATATTTTGCATTTGAACTTAAAACGTGGGGGACTTGAAGAGCTGTTGAATTGACTTTGGTTCTTCTGTCTTTTACGGGGCAGTGGCCACTGGCCACGCTCTTGAACGCCACCCACTGCTTTTGTGGCCTGTGGCCTCCATTTGTGTCGTTGAAGCAAGCAACCGGCATGCTGGCTTAAAGCTAAAATATAAGTCATCTGTTTGGGCTCTTTCATAAGCATTTTACTGTTTCTTCTTTTTAGGCAGCACTCTTGTGAAACCCTTATAAAGAGGCAAGGCATGAATTTCTGGCAAGGGACAAAAGGCACGAGATACGGTTCGAAATAAGAAAGGCACGAGATACGGTCCGAAATGAGAAAGTGACCGTTCAAGTTTTGCAACATGTTATGCATCCCCAAAGCCCCAAAAAAGTGCAAAAGATTGGAGAATATTTGAAACAGAATAAAATTCTCAGAGAGAGAGAGAGTTGGCAGGTTCGTATGGCGATACGGTGCTAAGTTCTTTATCATGATTTGCGTTGCTTTCAAAGGGAGAACCGAACTGGACAAAAGCTTTCCATGAGCATAAAGAAGCTGCTTCTGACATTAAAGAGAGTCCAGGAATCTCACAATGCCCCTTACCTAGCTTCCCTTTTCCCATTTCTCTTTCAGTACCACAGTAAATCATTAATAATTTACTATTAAACTAATCACCTCTTTTAATGCTTTCATCTCGAGAGCAAAATTTCTAAACTCTACCCCCTGAACACACAAATGGCCATGAATTTAATTATCACTGTTAACTTTACCTACCTCCAACAACGACAGTGTTATTTTTAATTTTTGTATATTTGTTTTTGTTTTGACATTTGGTTTTGCTTGTTGTTTATATAATATTATAATACATGCGGAATCGGAAGTTTGGTATTAAGTAATCTGTTTATCCTGCAAGATAATTAATCTACTGACTGTATCTTCTCAGACACAGAACCACATTTAATTTGAGAATCTTTTCCCCTGCCTCCGGCGGGAAACACTTGGCACCAAAGCCTCAACTACGGTAAACTGTAATTCAAAAGGTGGTTAAAAAAATAATATTATAAAAAAAAAGGAAATGAAAAACGAAGGACCGCAAAGAAGGTGGAAGATACGGTAACCCCAGCAACTCATTCCTCTACTTAGTTGCTTTCTTCCTTCTAGTACCTCAACTTCATTTTCTTCTTGTTATCTTTTTTTTTTTTTTTTTGGGTTTCCTGATCGGCTCGCTTACTCTTCACCTATGGCTACATAAGTCCAAAAGTTTCTTCCTTCCTTCAACAATCTCGTCAAAGAAATCGTCGAGCTGTCCGATGATGTTCTCTGCTCCAGATCTCATCATCCCCAGATACCCCCTCAGATTCTCCACTCTCTCTCTTATACACACCTCTGTTTCCCACTCAACCACCATTCCCTGCGATCCCCGCCGCTCCAACTCTCCCCTCAGCTCCTCCATTGTCGCTTTTGATCTTCTGAATTCGTACAACAAAACGCCCGGCGCCCCATTGCACTGGCCGATCTCCGCCGCCACTCTCTGCTGTAACCTCGCCGCCGAGATCATGAAAGCCGATCCCAGGAACAAGCGTCCCTCGTATTCGCCTCCTAGGATGAAATCCGAGGAATCGGACCAGCAATACACCAGGCCGTAGAGCAGAATCATGAGCAACAGAGAACTGACATTTCTCATTGCGTACAGTACTCCCCTGAACCCACTGAATCCGTTTAACTTCGATTCGATCGAGAGCTTCTCCTCAAAACGAAGGGAAAGAGGTTGAATTCTTGTTTCAATCAAAGTTCTGTTCTCCTCTCCCAACCCCATAGCTTCTCTGCGACACCCCGAGATTGCTCGAATAACCTGCTTCAGGAACAAGAAAAAGCCTGTTAATTCACGACCAAAGCTTCAATTTCTGTATGAAAAGAAACAGAAAGAAAGGAAAACAAAAAACGAAGATTGTGATCGACCTGACCTGGCGAGATAATTGTGGAGTGAGATGAGGGTGAGAATCGAGAGAGGAGGTGATGTTTAGACCAGCAGAGTAATAATTTTCCATTCCAGAGATACCAGACTTGAGGACATGACAGGCTTCCCAAAGCTTGGAGCTTTCATCCATGTACTCGTCGAGCCACTTGTCTCCTGAAGGTAGATGGAGCTTCTGGACAAGAAGGGTCAATTGGGTGTGGAAGGATCGAAGAAGTGAGAGCACCCTTTGAAGGAATTGGATTGACATAAAGTTATTGGAGAGGTAGACTCGTTCAAGATCGTCAATACCTCTGGTGAGAAAAGAGTAGAAGCCATTGACGGAGTTGGTGGAAGAAGGATCCATGACAAGATTTTATGGAATCAAAACGAAAAAGAAAAGAAGAAGAAGATGGGAGACGAGAGGGAAGGGGAAGATGAAGAGAGTGGGGCAAAAAAGGTTGGGAAGAGGGAGATATTTAAATTGAGAGAGAGTGAGAGGGGAGGCATAAGAAGAAGAACAAGAAGAAGGGGGAGAAAAAAGTGAAAAGAATGGAAGAATGGAAGAATGGAAGGGAGGGAATATCTTAGAAACTCAGATTTCTAAGGTTGAAAAGGATTGTTGGGGGCAATGATGGGTGTTTCCTACAGAGGGGAAAGGATGATTGGTAATATGCCATTTTCATTGTGTAATGGGCAGAAAGCAAAGAGAGGTAAAAATTGAACATGAAAATAGACACTCACAGAGAGAGAGAGAGAGAGAGAGAGAGAGAGAGAGTTAAAACCAGAAACAAGGCAATTATGGAGAGCGAGGGTAAAGATATATCGCATAGTATAAAGTGAGGAGGCAGGGGATTAGTAATGTAATGTCAATATCACAAGATCATCTTTAGCCACCTTTTTTTCAAGTTTTTTCCTCCTCCTTTTTTCGTGTGTTTCCAGTCTTTAAATAAGCCAAGAATCCTCTGGTAATTAAATCGAGTTAAATTAAATTATTCATGACGATGCAAAAGAAGCCGTGGAAGGTGGCGAAAGGAAGTGAAAGTTGGAAGCTTTAAATATGTTAAAGAAAGTTTGAAACATGCCTCTTGTCATGCAAGCATTGGCTTAACTTAAGTTCATGATTCGATTGGCACACAAGTAAGTTGCCCATCTTTTGATTAGAGAGCCCCCCTTGGCTTCTTCTTTCCTCAATTTCTTCCTCGAGCTACTGAACTTGCTCCTCTTCTTCCCACTCTTCTCTATTGAAGTTTGTGGTTTTTGTCTTCCCCATAGGCCTCTTTGTTCTCTTTCATTTTCCCAAAGGAAGAATTATAATCATGAGCTTCCCCTCTTACTACTTGCTAACTTGTCTTTTTTGTTTCCTAATCTTCTTCACTTTCTCTCTCCTGCCCCTGTAATTTACCGTTCAACCCCC